>PVKM010043091.1:0-12617 GCA_004027735.1 Carollia perspicillata
TTTCTGCCACATAGAATTCCATTGTATATATGTACCATAATTTCTTGATCCATTCATTTACTGCTGGGCACCTAGGTTGCTTCCAACACTTGGCTATTGTAAATTGTGCTGCTATGAACATTGGGGTGCACAGGTTCTTTTGGAATGGTGTTTCAGGGTTCTTGGGGTATAATCCCAGCAGGGCAATTGCTGGGTCAAATAGAATATTTTTAATGACTAAAATATACAGAGCTATGACAAAAACCAACTATATTAAAATACACTTGCCTACATTCATCATTCAAAGAAATAACATTCAATAAGACATTCTCTCTCCATTTTAAGTTCTTAGATTCCTCTGTAGTCTACCGAAGAGCTGAAAACTCTGCCTCAGTTAAAAAAAAAAATTGGTCTCCAAATGGCTTTAGATTTGCCTGAATTCACTCAGTCAGAAACTGAAGAAAATCGACTCCCTGGTAACCTAAGCTCAGAATCTCTTATGTCAATCTAAAATACACAAACGCCTAAAAGGAACAGCTGCCCTGGCTGGTGTAGCTCAGTGGACTGAGCACAGGCTGGGAATCAAAGGGTCGCCAGTTCAATTCCCAGTCAGGGCACATGCCTGGATTTCGGGCCAGGTCCCCAGTAGGGGCCACATGAGAGACAACCACACATTGATGTCTCTCTCCCCCTTCTTCTCCCTTACTTCCCCTCTCTCTAAAAATAAATTTTTTTAAAAAGTTTGAAATAAATACGTGACACATGCTCCTCATTAATCTTTCTGAATTTTTATAGTTACTAAATAAATGCGTATTAAACAAATAAATAAAAAGACTGCTGACTTTACCAATCTAAAAATTAACAACATAGTCAAGGTTCTTTGGGATTTATAACAAGTAAAGAAATTAAACACCCTTCTATTGAATATTCAGCATTTGATATGGCAATTAAGGAACTGCAGAATGACAATGACGGACCAAGATGCTAATCCTTTACAATCTCTTGCCCCAGGATTCCTTTGACAGCCAGACTGTGCTTTGAAAAGACTTTTTAAAAATGTATGAAATGGAAGTTAAGTGTTTCCATTTCTATCAAAGCTTACAGTAAAAAAATGGCTTCTTTATTCATGTCACTAACTTTACAACAATAATAAATCCACATCTTGAAATAATAATGTTGTTCAATTTTTCTTAAAATAATTACAACTTCATTTACCAAACAATTACTTATGACAGTGCAATTTCCTGTAACTCATTTTATTTTGAAGTGGTCCCTTATCAGTTGTTTTGTTTTTAACAACTCTACACATAATACTTTGTAAAATGGTCCTGAAGGGAATATTCCAGAGTTTAAAACACACACTTTCAAAGTTCTCTAACATTAAAAGACTTATTGTTTCTACTATTTTCTTATCTGAGAAATGCGAAAGCCATTTACAGATGACATTTAACAGAACACTCTCTATATCTTTATGGTTAACCTTTCTTTTGAAGGAGTAAAATCAAGTGAATACATATTAAGTAATATTTTAATTAGGTATGCAATTTAACATTTAATGAGCAAACACATGTTAAATATTAATAACCAGGGATCCTAACTTTCATAAATGTCATTACTTAGCAGCTACCAAGATATGTAGAAAAACATACCTAGATTTTTTACGAGGATTATATGCTAAAATATACACACACACAATTAAATGTCTTTTAAAAAAGATACTGCAAGACGGAGGGTATGTAAAATTTTGATAAAGTATTGTCCTTTTAACCCACAACATACAAAGTAACAATTGGGCTATTTCTCTATGCTGAGAATGAGGACCTGAGCGAATACAACAGAGCATACTTGCAAGGGGAAATCTGGTCTACACTAGAACAAGGAAAAATTTTATCAGTGAGAGTCCTTTAGCTATCTGCACTTAAAAAAAAAACTTTTATGTTTGTATGTTCACTGTTCTGCAAAGTAGATCCATGGCTTTCATCAGATGATCAAAAGTTCTAATCCCCTAAAAGCTGAATATTGTTTTTTACCTTATTTGAGAGAGTTCAACAAAAAGAAAGCAGCTTCCGACACAGCAAGTAAAACGTAGTACTTCACGGGAGCTGTCAAGTCAGATAACCCTGTATTCAAATTACACGACTTTTCTGAGCCCCATCACAACCAACCCTATACTGCATGTGGAGCACTTAGGACAGTAGTTGGGACACAGTAAAGCCCTCAATGAATGTGTAAGAGCCGCCTGAGTTCAAACCCAGCCTCTACCTACACTTCGTAGCTGGATAACCTTGGGCAAGATACTCCCCCAACTAATAAAGGGGATACAATTATACTTACACTCTATACCGACTTTGTAAGGATTAAATGAGTTAACACAAGTGAAGTGCTTAAAATAGTGTCTGGTGTATAATAAGTGCTAAGTGTTACTGATGATGATGAAGAAAATGTTTTACAAACTATTTTGTCACCTTCCCCATGGTCAACTCTTCTGACCAGGGTTGGTAAATTTTTATACACATTTCATGATTCATTACACTATGCAGCAGTATTCTCATAGTAGACACCTCGAGACTTTAACTGGAACATGTTCATCTATCCCCACTTCAATTAAGATACAGTCCAAACTGTCTGCCAATCTGCTTTTGATGGCTTCTTAGGAGTCCACCTAGTAATCAGTCTCTGTTGAACAGTTACAATCATGCTCCACTCCTCCAAGTACCTCTGCCTAATGAGAACCCAGGACAGCAATACCTTAAATGTAGCTTACTACTTATTTGCATATACATGTTCTAATTTATATAGTTATTAATGTCTTCATTTTCCAATATGTACTTAAACAATGTTTTACCATCTCTTAAAGACATGAACTCTTAAAAACAAGGCTCACAGTAACCACCATTGTTTTCTCCTACTATCTGACAAAATATCTTCTACACACAGGTATCATTCCATAAACATTTACTGAATTCAGTGTGTCTCAATACCCTTAACAACTGTGCCACATCCCCACTGTTTAAGCCCCAACAGCAAGCTCAATGAGATTAGAGGGTTTTTTCAGTTTATTTTTTTTAATAATGATGATTCATTTTTACTTTATTTTATTTTTTTAAGATTTTATTTATTTATCTTTAGGGGGTAAGGGAAGGAGAGAGGGAGAGAAACATCGATGTATGGTTGCCTCTCGTGCATCCCCCGCTGGGAACTGGCCTGCAACCCAGGCATGTGCCCTGACTGGGAATCGAACTGCGATCCTTTGGTTCGCAGACCCATGCTCAATCCACTGAGCCACACCAGCCAGAGCTTTTTCAGTTTAATTTATAATGCCACCGAAAAGTAACTTCAGACATGTTTTAAACTGTTACAACATATAAACCTATTATATACTGAGAAAGAACGGCAATATAAAAAAAGATAGGTGTAATTAACAGATACATTTTTTCCACACACACACAAAAAAAACTTTCTGAAGATGCCAGTACAAGGTGAGCCCAGAAAGAATAGGAAATGATGGAATACACCTAATCTTGGATGTTAACCCACTTTTGTAAAATTCAATCCAGGTTCACCTTTTAAAGTAACACAAGGCTTAGATTCCGCCAACCATATGACTCAGCAGTCCCACTTCTAGGTTTATATCCAAAGAAAATGGAATTAGGACAGCAAAAAGGTATCTGTACTTCCATGTTTACTGCAGCATTATATTCACAGTGGCCAAGACATGGAAGCAACCTAAGTGTCCATCGACAGATGCCTGGCTAAAGATGTGGTGTACACACACACACACACACACACACACACACACACACACACACAGGCACCAGAGACCTTTTCAAGTCAATACACATATCTATTTCATTCTCCTAAATGACTATACTCCATAACAGAGGTATAGCTATATTCTTTTGAACTATTAATTTTTAAAAGGTTAGCTTCTTAATGAAAAGAACTGTGTTACCTACTACTATTTTGAGAGCCAAACATGCATACACACACATAAAATGATAAGTGTAATTACTTCCTTTTCACTAAATTTCATATTATGTCAATTAATATAAGTTAAAACAGCTCAAAAACTGGGAAGGGGGCAGTTTTAGAAAACCACATTCAATAAAGATGCTTGATAGCACAATGATAATTGATAAATAGAGATAAATAATAGATTGAACTATTATAAGTGTCAAAAAAATTTCCAGACTTCCAGCCAAGATGGAAGCATAGGTAGACACACTGTGCCTCCTCACACAACCAAAAGGACAACAACAAATTTAAAAACAAAAAATAACCAGAACTGCCAGAAAATCAAACTGTATGGAAGCTTGACAACCAAGGAGTTAAAGAAGAAACATTCATCCAGACCAGTAGGAGCGGGGGAGATGGGCAGCTAGGCAGAGAGGACTCGTGGCAAGGCTACAGCTGGAGGACCAGGGGGGTGGTTGAGGCAGTGGCAGCTGTCGGAGCGGGCAGTCCCACGTTCCAGTGCAGATAAACCAAGAGGAACAACTGGGGAGCGAGACAGACTGCACAACCCAGGGTTCCAGCACAGGGAAACAAAGCCTCTGACTATAAACCCCTATGAGGGTTGAGGTGACAGGAGAAACTTCCAGCCTCACAGGAGTTTGTTGGAGAGACCCACAGGGTCCTAGAACATACACAAACTCACCCACCTGGGAACCAGCATAAGAAGGGCCCAATTTGCCTGTGGGTAGCAGGAGAAGTGACTGAAAACCAGCAGAGAGCTGAGCAAGTGGCATTTGTTTCCTCTCATACCCCTCCCCCACATACAGCACCACAACAGAGCCACTTGGGTTGCCCTGCCCTGGTCGTATACCTAGAGCTCCACCCCTTACTATGTAACAGGCGCACTGAGGCAAAATAATATGGCTCAAAGAAAGAACAGATCAAAGCTCCAGGAAAAATACACCTAAGCAATTAAGAAATAGCAAACCTAACAGATGCAGAGTTCAAAACACTGGAAATCAGGATGCTCAAAAAAATGGTTGAGTATGGTCACAAAATAGAGGAAAAAGTGAAGGCTATGCCAAATGAAATAAAGGAAAATGTACAGGGAACCAACAGTGAAGGGAAGGAAATTGGGGCTCAAATCAACCGTCTGGACCAGAAGAAAGAAATAAACATTCAACCAGAACAGAATGAAGAAATAAGAATTCAAAAAAATGAGGAGAGGCTTAGGAACCTCTGGGACAATTTTAAACGTTCCAACATCCAAATAGACATAGGGGTGCCAGAAGGAGAAGAAGAGCAAGAAGTTAAAAACTTAGTTGAAAAAATAATGAAGGAGAACTTCCCCGATCTGGCAAAGGAAAGAGACTTTCAGGAAGTCCAGGAAGCTCAGAGTCCCAAAGAAGTTGGACCCAAGGAGGCACACACCAAGGCACATCATAATTATGTTACTCAAGATTACAGATACAGAAAGAATCTTAAAAGCAGCAAGAGAAAAGGAAACAGTTACCTACAAAGGAATTCCCATAAGACTAGCAGCTGAAAAAATGAAAACAAAAACAAAAATGAACTAAGCAAACAACTAAAACAGGAACAGAGTCACAGAAGTAAGAGATCACATGGAGGGTTATTATCGGGGAGCGGGCAGGGTAAGAATGGGGGAAAAGGTACACGAAATAACCAACATAAACGGTAGGTACAAAATAGACAGGGGGAAGTTAATACTAGTATGGGAAATGAAGAAGCCAAAGAACTTATATGTATGACCCATGGACATGAACTAAGGTGGAGGAATGCTGGTAGAAGGTGGGGTACAGGGTAAAAGGAATAAAGGAGAGGAAAAAGTAGGACAATTGTAACAGCATAATCAATAAAATATATTTAAAAAATAAATTTCCAAAGAACTTTAAAATCAGTTGTTATTTATCATTTGTCTAATAAATTAATTTTACCCTGTTTCATTTTGAGAGTCATTCCCTGGCAATCACTACCACCTCATATTACAGTTTGCACATAACAGAAGGTTCTTAGTGAAACTGATTTACTTTCAGTACTAGTTAATGAAATTCATTAGAGATATAAATAGGTTGATAATTCACTTTAGTTTGATATAGTAGTCAAAATAAATGACTGGTCTAATGTAGGAAACAGACTAACGCACATAATCCAATATAGTCCTGATAGTCCACAGAAGGGTACAGAAAATAACTGTGTCCACTAGAACTGCCTGTAAAACATGGCATCTCAAAAGTACTTTGATCTATTTCCCAAATGCTACTTTCTCATGTAAAAAAAAAAGAGGGAAATAATTTCTAAAACTAAGGTGACAATAATCTATAATTATAATAACGCCCGGGTAACACTTAAAATTACATTATTTTGACCAAATAATTTCTATGAACTTATTAAAAATAAAGCAATGTATGTGACAATATGGCAGTGGCTGACTAAAGAAAGGAAAATACAAAAACACTGAAGATTTAGCACTTGAGAAATGATACTATGTCTTCTACCCACCAACTTTCTTAGTTTTCTGTGATGTACACTTATTAGTTTATTAAAGGAAAACACTAACTTACTTTAATAAAATTAGACATTCAAAAAAGTACCTTGTGTGATAAACATTTACAATAAAAAACAAAAAATTTTAAAGCCTCATTATTAAAATGAAAAGCAGAAGCATTTTACCTAACACCACATTAAGCTCGGTCAGGTTTTGTTTCAAACGAATAATAGCAGTTTCTGCATGTAGTTGGTCCTAACTCCTGAATGATGATTACATACTGGGTCTTAACAGTTTAAACCGATTTGCTCATTCAACTTTCATAATGACCTTCCGAGAGGAATATAATAATGATCTCCATTTTATTACTGAGGAACCAAACTGAGATGCAAAGTTAAGGAGCTTCCTCGATGACACACAGAGGTGCTACAATGAATCCCTATAGTTTGATTCTAGAGGCCCTTCGCTGCTTTTAACCACTATACATTCTGTCACCCATGTAAACTGTAAATTCCAATCCACTCAACTAATATAATAAATATCACAGTATTTTTATCATTTAAATCTTATCATGTCATGCCTATACTTAAAATCCTTCAATGGCTTCTGTGCTCGGCAGACATGTTTCACTACACTGCGCTAGGTCCACGCCTCCCACCTTACGCTGTCTCCAGAGCCCTGCGCTCCCATTATCACAAGGGTCCTCCCACCTCAAAGCCTTGGAGCCTGCACTGCTCCTGTTCGGAAGGTTTGTGTACTTCCTCCACACCCACAAAGGGTAAATCCTCTTCATGGCTCAGATAGCATCTAAAATGCCATGCTCTCAGGCTTTTCACATACCTAATAAGAATTTTTCTGTTATCAAATTTATTTTTGATAACAGAAAATTCTGATAACAGAAAACTTACTACCATGATTATTTTTTATTTTCACATCAATGTTTCTCTCCCAGAACCTTAAGAGTACATAGTAGATATTCAACAAATACTGGCTGGATAAAGGAATGTAAACATTTTAAGTTAAATTAATAATTCTGTCTAACATTTAAGGAAAAATTAGGTCAGAGCTTCTCCAAAGTGGCACTATGGACACTGTGGAAAGGATCATTCTTTGTCTGCGAGGCTGACTGCTGCACTTTAGAATATTTGACTGCATCCCTGGCCTCTTGGCCACTGAATGCCACTAGCATCCTTCCCTCCCACCCCGAGTTGTGACTGCCAAAGATGTCTCCAGATGTTGCCAAATGTCTCCCGGGGGTGGGGTGGGGAGGGGAGGCGTGGGGCAAAATCATTTCCAGTTGAGAACCACTCAGCTAGATGATTCCAAATGATTGGAGAATTCTGATTTGTACATTCTATCAGTGTCCAAAATTAGGAAAATATCTAAACATCAACAAACTGTATAACATGGATAAAATGAACAAATTCCTAGACACACAAAATTTACCAAGACTAAAAAGTGAATAGAAAATCTGAAGATCTATAACTCATAAGGAAATTGAATCAGTAATCAAACATCTCCCAACAACAACAACAACAAAAAATCTCCTGAACTTGATGGTTTTAACTGGTGAATTTTACCTAACATGTAAAAAATAACTAATACCAGACTTCCTGTCAAGATGGAGGCAGAAGTAAACACAGCTCACCTCCTCACACAACTACATCAAAATCACAACTAAAATATAGAACAACTATCACTTAGAAGGATCAGAAATCAAGTTGAATGGAAGTCCAACAACTACGGAATTAAAGAAACCACATATATCCAGATTGGTAAGAGGGATAGAGACATGGAACAAGCTGGTCTCACATTCACATGTGGTGGATGAAAATTCGGATGGGATATCACAGGAGTGAGGAGTCCCAGCCCCACACCAGGACCCCCAGGGGCCCAGGGTTCCAGCGCCAGGAAGATAACTTCTGGCTACAAAAACCAGTGGGAATTGAGTTGGTGGAAAAAACTTGTGGAGACCCAAGCAGTTCCTCTTAAAGAAGCCACACATAGACTCACTCAGACTCATTCCCTCTGAGCTCCAGCCACCAGGGTAGCAGCCTGAAAGGCATCAGGGCAAACAGAGGAACTGAAGTGTCTAGTATCAAGGCAAGAGCTGGGGTACAGCTCTCTCCCAGACAGAAAGGCAGGGCATAGGCCTCTGTCCTTTTTGTGAACCTGCCCCCGAACAGAGCCACAGAACTGGCAGGCCAGTACCATATCTGAGACTCATTAACCTGGCTAACACTGTCTGCCTTACCCTGGACATCCCTGGGACTCTGTCCCACCCAAATTATAGGCGTACCCAAGCTTTGTGGCTTTTCCATATGAATGGCTACTCTTGGCTCATGCTTCACAACTTCCTAAATCCACTGAAACAAGTGACAATTAGCCTTAGTGAGGCCCTAGCCCCTTCTTCAGTGGCCCCAGGCCCAGCACTAGCAGCAGCCAGCCTAAATTCACAGTGTGGCTTTGACTGGGAATCTCCAAGCCCAGCACAAGTAGCAGTCACCTGAGATTGCTTTACAGCTGAAACAGGGTGGCCCCCAGCAGAACACAGGTGGGAACTGACCTTGGCCTGCACCACCTGGTAAACCCCAAGGCCTACACACCCAGTGGACAGCTACAGACCGTGCTGTAGCACCACCATCCTGCCCCTGCACAGGTGATCCTCCATGGACAGTGAAGGCTAGTGATAAGTGGCCACAGCCAGTCCTTGCCACTGACTGGCCTGGGTAAATCCCTCCCACAGACCTGCCAACGGCAACCAAGGCTCAACTACAAGAGGACAATGTACTAGTCCACATGAAGGATGCACTTGAGCACACAGTTTGGTTGATACGAGACGCTGTGCCACTGGACCCTACAGGATACCTACTACATTAGGTCACACTACCAAGACAGGGAGTCATAGCAGCTCTATCTAATACATAGACACAAACATGGGGAGGCTGCCAAAATGAGGAGACAAAGAAACATGGCCCAAATGAAACAACAAAACAAATCTCCAGAAAAAGAAATAAATAAAATGGAGATAAGCAATCTATCAGATACAAAGTTCAAAACACTAGTTATTAGGATGCTCAAGGAATTTAGTGAGGACCTCTACAGCATAAAAAATATCCAGTCAGAAGCAAATGATATACTAACTGAAATAAAGAACAATTTACAGGAAAAGAACAGTAGAGTGGATGAAGCCAAGAATCAGTCAATGATTTGGAATATAAAGAAGCAAAAAACAACCCATCAGACCAACAAGAAGAAAGAAGAATCCAAAAAAAAAAACAAGGATAGTATAAGCAGCCTCTTGGACAAATTCACACAGTCCAACATTCACATCACTGGGGTGCCCGAAGGAGAAAGGAAAGAGCAGGAAATTGGAAATCTATCTGAAAAAATAATTAAAGAAAACTTCCCTAACTTGGTGAAGGAAACAGACATATAAGTGCTGGAAGCACAGAGAGTCCCAAACAAGATGGATACAAAGAGGCCCACTCAAGACATACCATAATTAAAATGCCAAAGGTTAAAGATAAAGAAGACAAAAGAGAGAATCTTAAAAGCAGCAAGAGAAAAGAAGTTAGACACCAACAGGGGACTTACCATAAGACTGTCAGCTGATTTCTGAAAAGAAACTTTGCAGGCTAGCAGGGATTGGCAAGAATTATTCAAACTCATGAAAAGCAGGGACCTATAGCCAAGACTGCTCTACCCAGCAAAGCAATCATTTAGAATCAAAGGGCAAATAAAGAGCTTCTCAGACAAGAAAAAAACTAAAGGAGTTCATCATCACCAAACCATTATTATATGTAACTTTAAAGCGACTTATTTTTTTAAAAAAGATGGAAACTATAAACAATAAAATGGCAATAAATACATGCCTATCAACAACTGAATCTAAAAAAATAAACTAAGCAACCAAGAAGAATAAAGACAGAATCATGGCTATAGAAAGTGTTTGGATGGTTGCCAGATGGGAGGGGGCTGTGGGAGAATGGGTGAAGAGGTGAGGGGACTAAGAAGTACAAACAGGTAGTTACAGAATAGCCATGGGGATGTAAAGTACAGTATAGGACATGGAGTAGCCATATGCATGACCCATGGACGTGAACAATGGTGGGGGGATACCAGAAGTAGTACGGGGTGCTGAGTGGAGGGCAATGAAGGGGACAAATTGGGATAAGTGTAATAATGTAATCAATAAAGTACAATTAGCTCTAGCTGGTGTTGCTCAGTGGACTGAGTGCTGGCCTGAAAACCAAAGGATCACAAGTTCAATTCCCAGTCAGGACACATGCCTGGGCAACGGGCCAGGTTCCCCAGTTGAGAGCATGGGAAAAGCAGTTGATTTGTCTCTTGTACACTGACCTTTCCCTCCCCCATCTTTCTTCCTCCCTTCCCCTCTCTCTAAGAAGTAAATAAATGAAGTCTTTAAAAAGAATAAATAAAGTACAATTAAAACAATAACTAATACCAACTCTTCTCAAACTTTTCCAAAAAACTGAAGAGGGAACACTTCCTAAGTCATTCTATGAGGCCCAATTTATCCTAAGACCAAGGTCAGATAAGACTCTATAAGACAGGACTTCCAGTTAAGATGGAGGCATAGGTTGAAACGCTGTACCTCCTCACACAACCAAGATTAAGGTCAACAAAGATTTATAAACAATAACACAACCAGAACACAGAAAACTGAATCACAGAAGTCCGACAACCATTCAACCAGACCAGTAAGAGGGGCAGAGTCGGCAGTTGGCTGAGAGGAAATGTGGTGAAAAGGCAGTGGCTGCCAGACCTGCGAGTGCTGGGGAGCATAGGTGGCGCGGAGCTTACAGACCCCAGATGCGGGGAGAAGAGCAGAACACGCAGGGCGGTTGGCCGACCACAGACACACATTCGCATGCAGATAAACTAGATGCTTGTGGGAGACAGCAGAGGGGACACAAATCTGAGAGAGCACGGAACAGGCGCCATTGTTCCCTCTCTGACCCCGCCCCCACAGACAGCATCACAACCTGGCAACTAGGTTGCCCCGCCCTGGTAAAGACCTAAAGCTCCACCACCCGTAGGTAACAGGTGCCACCTGACCAAACATGACTCCAACAGAACAACTCAAAGACCCAGAGCCAACACTTTTAAGCAACCAAGAGATAGCCAACCTATCAGATGCACAGTTCAAACCACTGGTGATCAGGATGCTCACAGAATTGGTTGATTTTAGTCGCAAATTAGATGAACAAATGAAGGCGCTGATAAGTGAAATGAAGGAAAATGAACAGGGAACCAATAGTGATGGGAAGAAAACTGGGACTCAAATCAATGGAGTGGACCAGAAGGAAGAAACAAACAACCAAAACAGAAAAGAGTGAAGAAATAAGTATTCAAAAAAATGAGGAAAGGCTTAGGAACCTCCAGGACATCTTGAAACGTTCCAACATCCGAATTATAGGGGTACCAGAAGGGGAATAGGAAGAGCAACAAGTGGAAAACTTATTTGAACAAATAATAAAGGAGAACTTCCCCAATCTGGCAAAGGAAGTAGACTTCCAGGAAATCCAGGAAGCTAGCTCAGAGAGTCCCAAAGAAGGTGGACCCAAGGAGGAACATACCAAGGCACATCTTAATTACATTAGCCAAGATTAAAATGAAGGAGAGAATTCTAGAAGCAGCAAGAGATAAGGGGATAGTCACCTACACAAAGGAGTTCCCATCAGACTGTCAGCTGATTTCTCAAAGAGACCTTACAGCCAAGAAGGGGCTGGAAAGAAGTATTCCAAGTCATGAAAGGCAAGGACCTACATCCAAGACTGCTCTATCCAGCAAAGCTTTCATTTAGAATGGAAGGGCAGATAAAGTGTTTCTCAGATAAGGTCAAGTTCAAGGAGTTCATCATCACCAAGCCCTTATTATATGAAATGTTAAAGGGACTCATCTAAGAAAAAGAAGATAAAAAAACAGGAACAGAGAAAGGACAGCAAACTCACTGTTATTAACATCCACACCAAAAACAAAAGCAGACTAAGTGGACACCTAAATCAGAAGCAGAACCACAGAAATGGAGATCACACGGAAGTTTAGCAACAGGGGAGTGGGAGGAGGGGGGAGAACATACAGAGAATAAGTAGTGTAGAAGATAGGGAGAAAATAGACATGGAGAGGGCAAGAGTAGTGTGGGAAATGTAGA
>PVKM010043092.1:0-12616 GCA_004027735.1 Carollia perspicillata
ATAACATGTCACTTATATACTTATAACATGTTTTGGCACAGGCCAAAACAGAGAACCTGTGCCTTCTTACTCATCCTCATTGTGGAGGAGCAGGGGTCTTCTGGGCCACGCCGCAGGCTGGAAACCGTACCCTAGCTGAGGCTCTATACCCACCACACACAGGAACAGAATAAAAGACAACCTGATTTCTCCTTTTTACTGTAAAATAGACGCTGCACAGAAACACACAGTTCAGCCCAGCCCGGAAGCCTTGCTCTCCTGGTGCTCCCTGGTCCCTCCTTTCACAGGCACCACCTTCCTGTGTGTCCAGGTGGTGTTCCCCTGAGGGTCTAACCCCAGAACTACACTTCGGTTTTGTCCACTTTCCCCTTGTAACATCTTTTGAGTCTTGTTTAATATACAGGATTCCCCCTTTCTGTCTTTAGCTCACTGTTCGGAACTTCTCAGACTGAGATGCTGCTGACTACAGGCTCACAGCACACTTCAACTTCAACTCCGCCCGCAGAGCCCCCCATCCACCACGGATGAGAATAATGCTACCAAGATATGATCTGCTTGGGGAGGAAAGGTGGTCGATCTCAAAGGAGAAGGGCCAGGAGTCCTATCCTCAATGGTTTTTATTAGGCTCGTAACACACAGGGATACAGGTAAAGCTCCTCAATCAATGTCAGGCAGCAAGGATCAAACAACTGATAACATTTCAAAGAAATCTGAGGGCTTAATCTGAGTCAGTGTCTGTCAGGTAAGGGGGTTACAAAAAAACTTTAGGAGACATAGTCATTTCCTGCCCAGACCCTTATCGTATGAATGAGGGCACTCTTAGCAAAGCGGGCTTCACAGGACTTTACAAATTCTTTATTACACCCGATCACCCTGGAACCCGCTCTAGCCGGCAGAGGGCTGTACCCCCTCCCCGTCATAGATTCAGGCTTAAGTGGATTAAAGCCAGGAAGCGCTTCTCCCAGACGGAAAGGGGACCTGCGCTATGTCAAAATAGCTGGGGGGTTGAAGGTTTTTTGCCCCCACTTTGCTGCAGCCCCCCAAAGTCCTACCTTGATGACCACCCACATGATGGTGTCTGGCTTGGGTTGCCTCTCCTCTGAGGGGTTGTACCTGTCATGGACTAACCGACCAAGCGTTGGGGGCAGAGATGGCAGAAGCAGTGCTCCTGCCAGGGAGATAAGCTTGGTTTCCTTAGTGGCTCACAGTCCGGAGGTCGCTCACTCAGCCTTAACCACAGGGGGTGGTTACAACTCCTGAAACCAGGTTGAGCGGTTCCCAACACCTCTGACCCTTGTATTTCTTGCAAATTGGCAGCTGGGTCCAGAGCCTCAGTCAGACTCAGATGGGACCCCTCTGTCAGAACTGTAGACAGCATCCTGACAAAAGGAGGCATTGTGTGACTAGTTTTCACTATTTTTGAATGACTGTAGCCATTGCTCAATACCTAAAATCATTATTTTAATTCACTAGGTTTGCTAACTGCTGATATAATTTAGATGTGATCAATGAGCAAAAAGGCTCAGTCATGACCTCAGATCCTTCCCTGAAGACATCATCCTATGTTTTGAAGTAACAAAATTACTAATGGACAAATGAGCATCATCAAGAAAAGATACCAGAAAATAATGCCAAGGAATGGCTCATGGCATAATGTAATAATATGCTATCTAACAGATTTATACTGATATCACCAGCTATGATTTATTGAATGCCTAATACAATGTGTAGGACATTTTACGTATCTCATTTAACCTCACATCGCGGACATAACTGTTAGTTTCACAATTTTATGGATAAGGAAGGTGAGGCTTGGAGAAATACGTAGCCATGACTGTAAGCTAACGGGTGGCCAGCCTAGGACTTAAGCCAAGTCGGGCTGACTCCAGACCCTCTACTTGCTCCATGCAGCACAGTGCTGCTGCCGACATCTGAAACCAGCATATCCTCCTCGCACAGCCCTAGTGGCTTCACGGTTGGCTCACTCCCAAATCCCTAAGTTGAAATCCATTCAATGCCCAGTGTGACGGCAACAGGAGGTGGGCTTTTGCAAGATGTTTAGGTCATGAAGGTAAGGTCCTCATAAATAGGATTAGTGCTCTTATAAAAGAGACCCCACAGGCTCTGAGATACGTCAGCCATGTGTGGACACGGCCAGAAGGGCTGGCCCTCAACGCAATGCAACCTGCTGTACCCTGACCTCAGACTTCCCAGCCTCCAACCCTGTAAAAACAAGTTTCTGTTGTTTATAAGCCACCCAGTCTGTGATATTTTGTTACGGCAGCCTCAACGAACTAAGACAAACCCCAAGACAACATAAATAGAAAGTGACATTTAAAAAAACTCTAATAGCAATGTGCTCTGTTACTCAATGACAAATGATCTCCTTGGCGCAGAGACTACAAAGCGAGAGCATGTGGCTCTGCCCCTTCGTCCACGGCAAGAACAGGTCTGGATGAAGTGTGACGGAGAAGGCTGAACTCATGACATCCAGACACGAGCTGTTTGTGACACACAGAGCTCTCCTTCCGCCCTGGAGGGAGAAAGCCAGGAGGAGCATCACTCTTGCCGTAAGGAAAAGGAAACCAGTAAGCTACGGCATCACGACTTTTGTTGAGCCAGCAGAGGCCAAGGGGCCAAGGGGAAGCTGACCGCCTGGAAACGAGCTGGGACAGGCCCATCTGGGGAGCACTGGCTCACAGGATGGGCACCAGACAAGCCCAGGAGAGCCCGAAAGATTCCAGCTACAATTTTACAGAAATCTAAGTCCAAGTATAGGCTGGGCCTGACATGGAATCCCTGGAGGCCGCTGACAGAGGATGGGTACCCACTCATCTGCTCCCCCGGGATCTGCAGGAAAGACTGAGGGCAGGCAAGAGCCCAAGAACATCCACAGGGGCACAAACCTGGAGAACAGGTGGGCCAAAGGTGGTGTGTGGCAGACAAAAAGCCCCACCAAGACTCTCCTCCCTGCAGAGGAGGTGGCTAAGCTGCTGGGGCAGGAGGAGCAAACTCTCCACCCAACTTCATTGTGCATCCCCAGCACAGGGAAGACCCCTTGTGGCCAGAGGGAGGGAGGCCTCCTACCACCTGGCAAGATCCACTGAAGGCAGAGGGCAGGGTCTGGCGGCCAAGGGAAGGAGAGCCCACCAGGCACAGGCGTGATTCACAGAAACCGAGAGCCTGCACCTGGGCTGGGCCACTGCTGCACCAGCCTCCAAACAGCACCCTCCGAACTGCATCTTCAACCCCACCGAAAACCTGGGCTCTTAAAAAAAACACCCTTAAAAGGGCTAGCCACAGACTGGGGCAAACACCCAAAACGTACATACCAGAAAAAGGTTTTGTATCCAATATACACAAAGAACTCTTTACACCTCAGTAATAAGACAAACAAGCCACTAGAAAATAGGCGAAATTTATGAACCAAAGACATTTCATCAAATAAGCACATGAAGAGATGCTTAACATCTTTAGTCATTAGCAAAATACAAATTAGAGCCTCAACAACAAACTTTTAGAACGGCTAAAATGAATGCCTGACAACACCAAGTGCTGCTGAGGCTGCGTAGCAGGCGGAATTCTCACTCTGCTGGTGGGACTGTGAAATGGTACAACCACTTTGGAAAATAATTGGCTGATTCTTAGAAAGTTAAGATACACCCACCATCAGACCCAGCACGTTGCTCCCAGAAGAACTGCAGGTACTTCTTCAGTAGAAATGACCTAGTTTTGCTACCTTTACTCATGATAGCCAAACACCGGAAATAACCTGAATGTCTATCACCTGGCACAGGCCACTGAGCAGCCAGCACGACAGATGGACCTCAAACCATCACTCTGGGCAAAAGGAGTCAGACAAGAGTACATCCTGTATGATGAGTCCGCCACATGAAATTCTAGAAAATGCAAGCCAGCATACAGACAGGAGGCAGCTCAATGGTCACTGGGGACAGGGTGCGGTGGTGATAAACTTGGGGCGATCGAGTATTGGGGATCTTGATGGTAGCAATGATTTCATGAGTGCATACAAAATGAAAAATCATCAAGTTGCACACTTAGAGTATGTGTGATTTACTCAAGGTCAATTATATCTTAAGGAAAAAGGTTTAACCTTTTTTTTTGAGTATATGAAAAAGCAGAAAAATTTTACATGGCAAAAATCCCCCATAAGCCAACCAAAAAAAAAACAACAAATGAAAATAGGATATTTGTAGCTCAAATCAAAAAGGACACATTCTGTTAACATCCCATAGATCAGTAAGAGAAACAGTGCGGCAGGTCCCAGGAGCGCGGGCGGCTGTGACCATGCAGCCCACCTTCTCTGAGGTTCCCAGCACATGCCCAGCCTGCTACCGTCACAACGCCCAAGAGCATTTCAACCCTTTTTTTAATCTCATGGCACACATAAACTGATTACTAAAATTCTGCAACACACTAAAAAATAGTTTTTGCTAATCTGACAAAAAAAAAAAGGTATAGCACTGGCTGGTGTGGCTCAGTGGATTGAGCATCGGCTTGTGAAACAAGGGGCTGCTGGTGCAGTTCCCCTTTGGGGCACGTGCCTGGGTTACAGGCCAGGTGCCTGGTTACAGGCATGCAGGCAGCAACTGATCGGTGTTTCTCTTTTGATGGTTGTTTCTTTCTTTCTCCCTCCCCTCCCTTCTCACTAAAAATAAATAAATAAAATAACAGAGGCATCATTAAAATATTTTTTTTAAAAAAGTCAAGCCCTGGCTGGTATAGCTCAGTGGATTGAGCACAGGCCTGCAAACCAAACAACCATGGTTCGATTCCCAGTCAGGGAACATGCCTGAGTTGCAGGCCAGTTCCCAGCAGGGGACGCACGAGAGGCAACCATACATTGACATTTCTCTCCCTCTCTCCTTCCCTTCCCCTCTAAAGACAAATAAAATCCTTTTTTTTTTAAAAGTCCAGTTTTCCTAGTAACTTTGTTGATGTGCTATGAAAGATTAATAATTTGATTATGTAGTATATATGATATTAAGTTATAAATTAGTGAGGCAATCACATTATAGTATATCAACATTTGAAAATATTGGCACTTGATATTCTATTAAGAAAAATCTGGCCCTGGCTAGTGTAGCTCAGTGGATTGAGCACAGGCCTGTGAAGCAAAGGGATGCCGGTTCAATTCCCAGTCAGGGCACATGCCTGGGTTGCAGGCCAGGTCTCCAGTAGGGGGCACATGAGAGGCAACCATACATTGATGTTTCTCTCCCACTCTTCCTCCTTCCCTACCCCTCTCTCTAAAAATAAATAAATAAAATATTTTAAAAAAATCTGCCTCCAAATTTTAAGCTGGAAAGTCAAGGGAATAACTGTTCAGAAAAGAATCACAACTACATGATTTTTTAGGATCTGGTAAGTATGAGAATAATTGTGTACAAATAGAAATGCCTGTCTACTTATCCTCCAAACAACCAACCAGCTCTCAATTATGAAAAAAAAAATGCATAAATGAATGCAACAATTCAGATAAAAGGGAACACCAATGACTTGAATGCAATGACATAAGAGAAATACAAATGCAAAGTACTGCTTTCATCTACCAGGGTGCCATGATTCAAGAGTTCAAAAACGTATTGTTGGTAAAAGTGTAGGAGTATTAGTAGGTTACCATCTCTGTAGGAGAGCACTCAAAGCTACAAAGGCAGCCCTGGCCCATTGGCTCAGTTGGTTGGCATACCATCCTGTTCACCGAAAAGTCACAGGGGTCCATTCCTGGTCTGAGCACACAGCTAGGTTGTGGGTTCAACCAGTCTGCCACTAAATCCACTGAGCCACACCAGCCAGGGCTCACACTATTATATTTTATCTAACGTAATGATTTCCATATGTAAATCTAATGTATATAATTTATACACCTCTGCTTGTAAAATCCATCATTTCATGTACCAGTAAGAAAGAAAAGAGCCCTGGCTGGTGTGGCTCAGTGGATTGAGCACTGGCCTATGAACCAAAGGGTTGCCAGTTTGATTCCCAGTCAGGGCACTTACCTGGGTTGTGGGCCAGGTCCCCAGTAGGGGGCACAAAAGAGGCAAACACACATTGATGTTTCTTTCCCTCTCTTTCTCCCTTCTCCTCTAAAACTAAATAAATAAAATCTTAATAAGAAAGAAAATATAACCAAAACTGGGAGACTAATGGAAAACCCTGCATAAAACCGCAGGTAAATTAGGTCTCCAAACATTCACAAAGAAAACTCAGAGGTCCCTCCAGGTGGCCACTGGAAGCAATCAGGAATTCTTCTGGAAAACCTGGGCAGCCAACAGCAATGATGGGGGCAACCCTGATTTTATGAAGCATCTTAATTTAAAAAATGTTACAATGGGAAAATGTATAACTTACAACTGATGAAATATGATATTTATAATTTATACTAAAATATTTCGGTGGCACCTTGGCTAATAGATTGTTTTACGACACTTTCTGCGACTCTACAATTCCCATTAAGGCTTAAACACAAACACCAGACAAATTTAGGTGCTATGACGGACATAAGGAAATAGGAAAGCATGATGCACTGTCCAAACAAAAACCTGCGAAGTCAAGAAATGATCTCTATTTTAACCAAAGTGGAAGAGAGTTGAAAAGTACTCCCTTTCTCTAATTATAAACTTACTTGATTACAGCCAACTTTTTGGACATAGTTCCCTCTGCTGGAATCTTTTAAAAGGAAAAAAAAGTATTATTAAAAAAAATCATTATTTGAAATAGTACTTCAAATTTTAGTTATATTTTAATTAACTGAATTCTAAATATCTAACTGATATAATGTGACTGAAAACACTGGAGGGAAATAGTGACTCAGAAACAAGTGTGTTGTCACATCCATGTGGGCGGGGCGAGGGGAAGGCAGGTGTGGCAGGAAGAAGTCCTTTAGGAAATTGAGTTGACAGCAGCGTGTTGGGTAATGTGAGGTCAACGGCAGGTAGGAACCATAATAGACCTCTGCAGCTATTCTGACAAGAGGTAATGAGAACTCAGATGGAAAGAGAAATGAATGACTCATCTTGGGAAGAAACCATAGCTGAGAAACAGGCAGGTATGCCCTGACCAAGAGGCTCAGTTGGTCGGAGCATCATCCCGATACGCCAAGGTTGCGGGTTTGCTGCAGGTTTCATCCCTGGTCAGGGCACATATAAGAAGCTACCAATAAATGCATAAATAAGTGGAAAACAAATAGATGTTTCCTCTCAAATCAATAAATTAATCTGGGTGGGGCAAAGAGTCAAGGGCAATAACAAGGCAGCCTGGTGGCATTAAATCATAGAGAAATTCAGTAGGCAGCACAGGCTGGGGTAGAGGCCAGATGGGGAAAGCACTGGGGTCCCGGCAAGACACCCAAGTGCATCTGATTTGGGGAAGTGGGACTCAGAAGGGCAGAAAAAACACATTTGATAAAAGAGAAAAAAACACCATGATAAAAATTCTGGAAACTGTGCTAAAGCCTTGGGAAATGTCTACTTTTGCAGACGGGGGCGGTTTTGCCCTCTGGAACACATGGCAATGTCTGGAGATGTTTTTGGCTGTTACAGCTGGGGTGGGCAGGGTGCTCCTAAGTGTCCTGTAATGCACACGACAGCCTCCAACAGCAAAGAATCGCTGGCACAATGTTAACAGTGCCACCGTTGAGAAATCCCATGTCAGAGAACCACATGAGAAACAGTTAGGGATGAGGACTAACATTTCTTGGGTTCTAACACACATTATTTACGCTTACAAGATATGATGTTCATTTCAGGCTCCAAGAAGCATGGCTCTGGCTAGTCTCCAGGGTGCTCCCTTGGTGAAGTCAGATACCACTTACTTGTACGGTGTTAACATTGAACAGACTTCTTAAAAAATACGTCTTTCTAGGTTCAGAGAGTAAGTACTGTGCACAGCAGCCACACAGACACCCACAGGGAAAGCCTACGGTTCCAGAAATGCTATTCAGTAAGTATTAACGTTTCTCCCCACTCCAGTGATGTGGCAAACACAAGTCACCCATCCACCCTGCAGAATACAGTGTTGGTCTTAGTTACAAGGGTATCATTTACTGTGTGGACTCACTAAATTATTTAACAAAGACGAGAGTCAGCAACAAATATTACGAGCAACTCTGGTCTTGATTCAAAAGATGCAGGTCAAGTGCTTACCCACCTCACTAATACCATCATGGTAATGAGTCTGATTTAAATGCAATATGTCTCAAGACTATGCAGTTTTAAGGGGGAAGAAAACATACCACAGAACGAAATCGTACAGATTCTATTGGTCCATACTCTTTAAAAAACGACTTCAGTTTCTAAAATAAAAAATATGTATGTACTTTAGTTTTCTTTCAGAACGTCAAATATGTGCTATAATAAGTAATTGAGTACAACTGTCTGATAATCTTTTACTGCCAGGCTTTATTTTAAGAACATTTCAGAAAAAGCAGGTGACATTCAAGTTGGAAAACAAACAGACTGCACTGAAACTTAGGGAAAAATAAAACACAATATAAGTTCATGTTAGTATTTGCAAGGTACACAACATTTTAGTGTTTCAACCTTTGATAATCTTTATCACATGTTAAACTACAGTTATAAATTCCATAGATTCTCTCATCTTTTCACATTGGCTTAAACTAGAAATGAATTTTAATGCTTATGTCACTATGAGAAATTTCTCAGCTACCTGTATTAGGACCATGGGACTGAAGAAAATGATTTGGTGTGAATTTTACACATTATTCTTAACGACTGGCTCAAGATGTTAAGAATACATGTTTTACCCTGGGTTGTGTAGCTCAGTGGATTGAGCGCGGGCCTGCGAACCAGAGGATCATGGTTCGATTCCTAGTAGGGGCACATGACTGGGTTGCGGCCAGTTCCCAGCAGGGGACACACAAGAGGTAACCATAACATTGATGTTTCTCTCCCTCTCTCCTTCCCTTCCCCTCTAAAGATAAATAAATAAATAAAATCTTTAAAAAAAAGAATACATGTTTTACAGCTAGAATTACAATAAATTCTAATTCATAAGTAATGTTTTGAATGTGCAAAGCACCACACACACTCCCTTCCCTGAAGCCTGTTATAATCTAACAGGAAGATCAATAAGCAAAGCTATTCTACAAACATGTTCTATTCTACAAATAATCACAAATCAAATGCTAGAAGATAATGGTGTAAGAGGGAAAGCGATAAACCAGGAAGTCAGTTTTTTTGTACTGTTTTGTTTTTAAAGAAGCGGAACTTAAATTGTCCTTCAAAAGATGAGCAGGGCTCTGGCCAAGTAGCTCAGTTGGTTAGAACATCATCCCAATACACCAAGGTTGTGGGTTCGATCTCCAGTCAGGGCACGTACAAGAAGCAACCAATGAATGCATAAATAAGTGGAACAACAAATCAATGCCTCTCTTTCTCTTTTGAAAATAATTTTTTTAATAATTTAAAGAACATTAAAAAAAATGAGCGGGATTTTGATGCCTATGACAGTCACTGCCTATGGCGTGACTGTCACAAGAACTCACAGAAAGGAAAGGGCATGTTTTGATTTAGTGAGCCCCACATAATGAGGGAACCTAGGATGTATTCATTCGGTTACACGATAAATGTTGAATGAGCCTCTCCTATGTGTGGGGAACTGTTTCAAGTGCTAGGAAAAGATGAAGGAAAGAGATCGACACCCCTGCACTTACTGGCAGGTGACAGAAGGTAGGTCTGGGTCACTAAATTCAAATAAGACTTGCAGACCATACATGCATGACCCATGGACGTGGATAATGGGGTGGAGGGAGGGCTGGGTGGAGGTGAGCCAAGGGGGAAAAAGTGAGGACAACTGTAATAGCATTAACAATAATAAAGAAAAATTAAAATTAAATAAATGAATAAAATAAGATTTGTAAAAGCCTGAATTAGGGCAGTGACTATGGGAATGAAAAGGATAATGGAAGCAATATACAGAATGATTTATGTAGTCATTTAAAAAAAATTTTTTTAAGGCTTTATTTATTTTTAGAGAGAGGAGAAGGGAGAGAGAAAGAGAGGGAGAGGAACATCAATCAGTTGCCTCTCGCCCCAACCAGGGACTGGGGCCACAACCCAGACAAGTGTCCTGACCGGGAATCAAATAGGCAACCTCTCGCTTTGTGGAACAACACTCAACCAACTGAGCCACACCAGTAAGGGCTGCTGCTAACTTCATTTATCATGAAGTCAGATATCAATGACTTACTGTGCGCTTACTCAGTAAAGGAACAGAAAACAAAGTTACCAGTTATTACCTTCTCTGAATGCTTGCAATATACAGATTACACACTCACCTTCTTATTACAAGTGACAGGCAAATTTCCCACAAACACAGTTCTCTCATTCTTTAACCTCTCTTCTTCTGGGTTGACTTGAACTTTCTTCCTTTGACTGACAGCTTGGTGATCTACATCATCAAGTACTTTATCTGCTACTTTAACACCAGGCTGAGACTTTTTCCTTTTCTTCCCTTGTTTCTGGTGAGTTTCTTCTTCTTCTAAATCAGCACTTGCTAGAGCATTTTCTCTTTTTAAGGGAAAAAAAGAAGAAAAAGGTGGAAGGGGAGAAGAAATGAGTCATGGAAGTCAGGCCTAGTATTTGACAAAGCACAGTGGTTAGAAACACTTCCTACCTATTTCTGGCTTTCCTCAGTATCAACATACCTTTCAGCAATATATCTAAATTTTAAAAGTAGCATTATCAAAAGGAGACTAGCATCTTTAGTAAACTCAACAGTCAGGAAAAGTTAAGCTCCATTTTTTGAAGATATGTTAGAATTGCCAAGTAACAGCAGAACACCAAAAATTTCATTTAAAGAAAAGTGGGTTTATTTAATGTTCTTGGAGTTTAGTTGACGCTATCCCAATTTCTAATTTCATTCTCTGCTCTGGAACTCTAGGGGCACTGCAGTGCCCCCTAGAGGTCTATAAAGGTCAATATGACTGCAAAGTACCTTATAAAAGCAATCTGGCCAATAGGAAAAACTAGTTCTGCTTGTCAAAAGTAAGTCCTGAAATGGCAAATATAATACACAGTCTTAGGGCACATGGATAAAGCGAGGTCTGAGCATCGGTCCAACAAGAGAACTAATCCAGGATCTTAAGGAGTGAAGGGAGAGAATGGGGAGTAGGAGTCATTCATTCATTCAACATTTCCTGGGTTCCTACTAGTTCTAGCCTGGGCCAACAGAGACCATTAAACTCCTTTTGGAAGTCCAGTCTCTGGAGAAATAAGAAAAGTTCATGATAAAATGGTAACACTTATAACACATGGTATAGAAACCCTGAAACATAAAAGAGCCCCGGTTGGTATGGCTCAGTGGACTGAGCACCAGCCTGTGAACCAAAAGGTTGCAGGTTCAATTCCCTGTCAGGGCACATGCCTGGCTTGCAGGCCAGGTTCCAATGTGAGGCAATGGATCAATGCACATCTTTCTTTCACACATCAGTGTTTCTCTCCCTCCTTCTCTTGCCCTCTCTCTCTAAACATAAGTAAAAATAAAATATTTAAAAAAAAAAGAAATGAGGGAATGGAAGATGGCGACAGAGTAGGAGGGAGCAGATTTCACTTCCCCCTACACACAGGAGGAAAAACTGGCTAATCCACGGAGGAAAGGAGCAGACAGACAACAGCACCGCAGCGTATTTGAAAATAAGAGTCCACGAAACTGTAGCAGACACTGAAAAACCAGAAACCAGACAGTAAGAAGGATATTTCAGGACAGTAAAGTCCCGGGGACCAGTGTGGGGACCAGGCGAGTTTGTAGCCCCAGGCCTGGCGCACAGAGTGGGCGTTCCGTCTACCACAGACTGCTTGAAAGCGGAGGGCCTGCCATAGTCCTTGGGAGAAAGCTGGGTCACCTGCTCCCTCCCGCCCCGACAGACCAGGGTTTGAGCAACAGCAGCAGAGTCCTGGTCACGGGAAGGGGAATAAGGACGAAGAGGCAAGGCATGGGCTGTGCTTATTCACAGAGTCTGTGGTTGCCAGCTCCGGAGAGCTGAGAGAGAGGCAGTGACACACTGACCCCGATAGTCACCAGGCTGGCTGGAGAATTGGGCTACACGGGGTGCCAGGCTTGAGTAGGAGGAATTTATCAAACAGAGGGGCTGGGGAATCTCCCGTGACAGCCCCACAGCTGACTCCCAGCCCAGCCGGGCAGAGACCCCAGGGTAAAAGGGAAGGCACTGTGACTCCTTCCCGGTAGCACTGGGACTGGTTTGGGCCCAAACTTGCTGGAGGGAGGCAGCCCAGCCTAGCTGAGTGGGCACCCCTATACCCCAGCATCTAGCGATAACCACTGGGGAAAAATGCTCTGAAGAAAACCAAGACTCCTACATTGAAGATATTGGGGAAAGGAGTCAGACTAGCTGCTGGGACAGTGCTTGCAAGTCAGGCTGAGTAAACACCGGGAGGGGAGAAATGCCACACCAATCATTCCCCAGCCTTCTGCAGCCAGCAAGACCGGAAAAAACGGTTTGGCCAGTTTGAAACCAACAAGAGGTGTGTTTTTGGTTTTTTTTTAAATGCTGTTTTTTTTAAGTAATCTTTTTTTATTATTATTTTTAAAATGTTCATTACTGTTTTATCCTCCA
>PVKM010043093.1:0-12642 GCA_004027735.1 Carollia perspicillata
TGTCTTGCAAGCACTGTCCCAGCAGCTAGTCTGACTCCTTTCCCCAGTATCTTTGATGTGGGAGTCCTTGTTTTCTTCAGAGCTCTTTTCCCCAGTGGTTATTGCTAGAGGTTGGGGTGCAGAGGCACCCGCTTGGCTAGGCTGCCTCCCTCAAGTGAGTTTGGGCCCATACCCTTCCCGGTGCTAGCAGGAGGGAGTCGCAGTACCTTCCCTTTAACCCTGGGGTCTCTTCCCAACTGGGTTGGAAGTCAGCTGTGGGGATGTCACAGCAGATTCCTCAGCCCCTCTGTTTGATAAATTCCTCCTACTCAAGCCTGGCGCCCTGTGTATCCCAATTTTCCAGCCAGCCCGGTGACTATCAGGGTCAGTTAGTCGCTGCCTGACTCTCAGCTCTCCCAAGCTGGCGACCACAGACTCATCGAGTAATCACAGCCCTGTGAGTCTTGCCTCTTCATCCTTATTCCCCTCTCCGAGACCAGAGCTCTGCTGGTGTTGCTCAAACCCTGGTCTGTTGGGGAGGGAGGGAGCAGGTGACCCACCTCGCTCCCCAGGACTCCGGCGGTCCTCCACTTTCATGAAGTTTGTGGTAGACCCTGTGCCCACTCTGGGCACAGGGCCTGGGGCTACAAATGCACCCCGGTCCCTGTGTTGGTCCCAGGGGCCTTACTGTCCTGAAATATCCTTCTTACCATCTGGTTTCTGGTTTTTCAGTGTCCACTACAGTTTTGTTTTACTCTTATTTTCAAATACGCTGGGATACTGTTGTCTGTCTGCTCTATTCCTCCATGAATTAGCCAGTTTTTCCTCCTGTGTGTAGGGGGTAGTGAAATCCGCTCCCTCCTACTCCGTCGCCATCTTCCATCCATAATCCTACCCTATACTTTTGTACCAAGTCATCAGGGTCTCTCCATTCTGTTTATTATTAGACCCTCTGGGAGAATGTTAGCAAAGTCATTAGCCCAAAAGTTTGTCTCAGTGTAATATCTACAGCTTTGAAAGGAAATCTTTCTTTACAACTTGGCTTTTGATTAATTTTCACCTTCAACTTAAACTTATTAATAAGAGATTGCTGTCCCTGACACATTTTCCTTTATCTGGCAGTCTGTTAATTCTACATACTGGGTTAAGATTGAACACAAATGTGAGTCTCTTTCCATCTCGGGGGAGCTTAGTTGTTGCAGGAGATCGTGTTATCATCCCTAGTAATAACCCTGGTTGTCCCCAATAACACAAAGAATGCACATAGTTCTAGCTAGATCAGTAGAGGGCACTGATAGGAAGAAACACAATCCTTAAAAAATAGAAGGAAGACCAAACAATTTGACCAAGCATATATCACGGCTTTGATGGCCTTTGTTGCCACCTTTACCACTATTTCAAACCTTTTTTTTCCCTACACACATAGTTAAGGGAACAAAGAAGACATGGGCAAATGAGCGATAGATGTATAGAGAAAAACTTAAATATTATTCATGATTCAGCTTTTTCTATTTCTCCTCATTGACCATATCAAGGAGCACATATCTCTAAGTTTTAGGGTAAATGGTAAGAAATAAAAAAACAAATAAGGCTTTAACATGATTAAAAATGAACCCAAGGTTTTCTTGCCGCCTGATATCACCTTTTAAAATTGTCTCATTGGATTAATACTGGTCAACTTTTGGAGAGACAATCAATGAAATCATGTTTTTCTTCTGTTAGTGAATATGCACTGAGTCCCTCTTGTGTCCCAGTCTTTGAAGCTGGCACTGGGACTATAATGGAGGACCCCAAAATACCTGGTTCCCCAGCAGACATTCCCATGAAGGGCAGTAATTTATCCAAAGAAATGCACAGACAACATAGTACTTATCAGTAGTATGAAGAGGGAAAACAGTTTCAGGGCACAGAAAATAAGGGGGCTGTGATTTAGATCAAAATACTTCAGATTTACCTCTTGTAAAAGTAACATTTAAGGGACATTAATGGTTAAGCCAGGCTGCCTGGTATTGAGTCAAACTCCAGCCTAATTATTTGACCTACTTAACCTGCCAGAGCCTTGGTTCCATCATGTAAAATTCAGATGAAAAAAATGTCCTATCTGTCTCATGAATTTAATGGTCTGATACTCTGAGAGTGAGTTAATTCTTTTAACTGGCTTTATAAATATCAGCTATTATCACTACCACCATCATTGGTAGTGTCTTACCAGTAGTAATAGCAGTAGCAAGCTGAGACCCAAAGAATCTCATGAACCAGGACAATCTTTTTCATTCAGGTTTTCCTTAAATATTTGTTCAATGGATGTTGCTAGCCTAAAACAGAGATTAAAAGTTGTCTTTCTTGTCAGTTTTGAGACACGTTCCAACTCTCCTCAAATCCAGGATGGTTGGGTTTTTGCTTGTTTGTTTGTTTGTTTGTTTGTTTTGACAGTAATCACTCTGATTGAGGAACAAGTTAAAGAACAAACATTTCTTCAATGTCTTCTAGTAGTGTTCTGTGTTAGGTGCTGCCTCATGGAGCATTAGTATTTATTTACAACCACTTTTGGTTAAGGATTATTGTTTCCACTGTATAGATGAGGAAATGGGGGCTCAAAGAAGCTCAAGAAATTTGCTTAATGTCATGTAACCAATAAATGGCAGAAAGGGATTCATATTGAGGATCTCCAACTTCAAATCCAATGCCATTTCTACTCTAAAGTAGTAACTGAGGCGTTGATGCATTCACTGATACGCCAAGTACTCACCAATACTTAGTTAATGGCCAATGTCACTTCCATAAGAGACCATGAAGAAATTTTAGCAATTACTTCCCTAGGCTAGCACTTGCTTCCACCAAAATCAAGAGGTTACAGACTCTCAAGTTAATGGTCCCTTGTGACACAGTATTCCAGAGCATCTAGTAGGTGATATCCCTTTTAGAGCCTGCAAGTCCTCGTCTGTTTTCTGAGCACCTCTAGAATCATTTTATTTTCCACTACCATTTCTGGGTAGTGGTTAGGTCTTTCATGACAGTCTGAGATGGAGTCTTTCCCCAAGAGATTATAAGGTACATTTAATTTCTCAGTTATACATGCTGTGTGGAAGACTCCGAATACACTCAATATTAAAGATAGGATTTTGTGTGCTGATTCTGATAGACTTCAGGCCAGTGTTCTCTTTTCTAGAACAAAAAGCAGAGTGGCATTACTACTCTGGGAGAAGTGGATGTATTGACTTAAAAGATATTGTTGAACTTTCAAGTGCCAGAAAGATGCTTAACAGGATATGGGATTAAAATACTATTTCTGGCCAGTGAGCTCACTTTCAAACTAAGCATCAGTGAAGAAGGAGTTGTTAAAATATTATCTTCCCAATTAAAAAAAAAAAAACTTAGGAAAGAATCCTTACCAGTGGGTCAGTAGAAAGGTATTTCATGGTGACGAGATGTGCTCAGGGAAGCACAGAAGCTGAAAGAGCACCTGTGCTGTGTCCTGTGCCTTTCTTGACCCAGAGCCAATCACAGAACTCTAGCAGGAGAGTGTTCCTAGGGTTGCCAGATGTCTCTGCCTCTCTACCGCAATATGGCAGACCAGCAATGATAGAGATCCTTTCTGTATTGAGTTTTGGAGCCCCAAAAGCCCTTTGTGATGCATGCATGGATAAAATTTGGAGGTGGATAATTTTTGTGAAATGCCATATCCATATTTTAAATTCTTATTATCAGAATAACCAGTGTGCTTCCAGTAGTTTTCAGTAATTCTGTTTTTTTTATGTTTTGAATACATATATAAAGCAACTTTAGTGCTCTTAATTTAGAGGTTGAATTCACTTGCCTTGGTTGCTATAGTCTAGTGTGTGTTCCATGGAGAAAGAGACAGGCAAGCTTTGTTTGTCATCACACAGGAGCTCTCTTTTCTGCACTGAGCTGACTGCCCATCTCGCTCCAGGGTTATCAGAGTTGGAAAGAGTAGCATTTCCTATCCTCCCCTGGGACAAGAACACATAACCACAGTTTTTCATGGCTTACCAATAAGGAACTCTCTCCTGCCACAGTTTAACCTCCAGATCCCTCTTACAAAGATTCATTGTGGACTTTTCTTCCTGGTTCCCTGTTCAGTCTCTGTATTCCACCCACCTATTCCTCTGACCTTTGGGCCCCAACACAATCTTCATTACAACAGGACTTTGAGAATAAGAAAAAAATCTTATCTGTGTTGTTGCTGACTACTTTAATGTACTGTCACAACATGTCTTTGAGCTCCTTTCTGACTGAATTGATTTCAAGGATTGTTATTATTTTGCTTCATCATTAAATTCCAACTCGTAAACCTCCCCGAACCACCACTTAACAAATGCTACCAGCATTTGCAACCAGGGTTCAGATAGGTCTTCCCCTCTGTGTTCTGCAGCACCCTTGAATTGTACTCTTCCCACGAAACCCCAGCTGCTTAATGTGTCTATTTCAAAATGCATGGCATCCACTCCATTTCTGTGCTTTCTAAAATCATGTCTGGGGAAACTGAGAAGCTCCCTTTGAAGGATTACATTATGGCTTTGATTTTTATTTATAAAACATAAAGGACTAATATATATCAGTTAGGACATTTTGCTTTCAAAGTGCATTGTAGCAAAATAATCGGAAGGCTGTTGTGGTGTGAAATATATGACAGCTTTACAGGACATAAAAAGCAGCTTTTTCTTTGTAATAGTGTAATTGCCTTAAACCCCGCAATCATAATTGTTATCAAAAAATAATCCCAAGGAAAGGCTAATATAAGGTGAGCAGACTATTATAAGAGCTCTAATACACTCGATTCCTTGAACAGCAAATGCAGCTCTCAATCTCCTTGTGCTTTTAGTGTCAGTCAGAGAGCACTCAGTCATTTCTGCGCATCAAGCCTGCAGTATTGATTTTTCCACTGACTGAAACAGCCATATAAGCATAAATTTTGCATGAGCCTTTCACTTTGTAGAATCTCCTTTGGTCAGATGACACATGATGTGAACATGAAGACTGTATAATAACAATGCATGGTCAACCTACGGGCATTAAAGCGTGGGCGCTCACAGCTCTGAAGGACAAAGCAGGATGGGGAGAGTGCCGCCTCGCTGGTGCAGTGTGAGGAAAAAATACCATCTCCATCTTGGCAGCCTGGGTGCAATTTTATTTCTACTTCCCTCCTGTATTTTCACATCTCCTCTCTAAAAGCCCTCACAACACACATACACACTCATTCCCTCACACACATCTTATCATCTCCACCCACTCCAGGTAAAACTTGGCTGTATAAAGAGAGACACTGAAATAATCACTGAACCTGCTCACTGCACCACCCTCTGGTTTTCTCCACATTGTTTTGTTGTTTTGTTGCGCGCTGTCCTTGATGTCATTTCTTTTGTGTTGGCCCTGGAGACTAAATAGTGTGTAACAACATTTGATAAGATCTGGTATCACGCTGAAAAAAAAAAAAGCCTTATCTAAAGATGTGACTCAATACACATATACAAGAAAAAATGACCCTTCTAGATAGCCACATTCCATTTAACCTGCCTTGGCCCTGTTTGTGATTTCCTTATTCATTAATAGTTCTTTATTTCAATTTATGATTTAAAAGGTTCTGTGTGCAGTGCAATCATTTTGTTAGGAGATTTCACTAGTGGAAACAAGAGGTGAGTATAATCCTACCCCATGGTGTCTGATATCACCTTATCCCAGGTGGCATAATTGCTAGGTCTCAGCTACCCTGCCCAGTTACATGAATTCGGGTGATTTGATGTAATTAGTTTATACTGTGATGTGAAAAATTCTAAAGATTAAGTTGAATTGGCCTGGGGAGGGGTAAGTTTAACTATTTAAAAAAATCTCCATTGACAAGGTAGAATCAACTAGAAGGTCACTATTTTCTTTTAAATAAAGATCGTGGTGCAAAGCAAAGACTTCCTGTACTGAAAAATTGCAAATGCATTCACTTTTTCCTTTTGTGTAACCATTTGGAATAACAGTAATAACATTCACCTGGAAGCTTGCTAACCTGGAGGAAGAGAGTGCTAATATTCAAATATCTCATGAAGGATATAAACTCCACACATGGGCAGCATTAGCGTTGATGAATGTAAGCATGATCTGATTTATTTTTAAGAAGTGGACATGAGTTCATTGGGAGTCTTTCCATTGCTCAGAAAAGGAAAACATACTCCCTCATCTTTAATTCTTTTAATATTTTCCTGTTCCAGAGTGGGTGCCTGCTTTTTTGTGATTGGCTTCATCAATGCTGCTCATTGTTTGAAGGGAGTTTTGAAAATCATTCTTTTTATTCCCAGTTGATGGCATCACAGGAGATATTTCTACTTAAAACCAAAGTTATTATAGTGAGTAGTGTTCTCTGAGATGAGTGTTGGCCGAGGAGAATGAGCAAAATGACATTTGTGAGCCTAAGATTGTAGATGAGCATGCTCTCCGGGCTGGAGAGTAAGGGGAAGGACTGGTTTGTTTGCTCTTTACAGGAAAGTAAAAACTTGTGAAGAAAACATAGTAAACTCTCTTGCTAATGCTTTATTTGATGGTCTTGTTCTCTGAAAATTGGCTCAAATACCAACTGTTTAAAATAAGGATGCTTTATGGTTACCGTATTTTGCCATGTATAATGTGCACCCACATTTTGTGCACATTGTACATGGGATTATTATACCTTTTATTATACCCATGGTATGTGATCATTATACCCATGTGTAATGTGCATCTTTATTTTTCCCTCAGAAAGTTGGGCAAAATTGTGCATTATATACAGCAAAATATGGTAAACTAAAAGAAATGAAAGAGATGATAGCTCCTCAGTCCAGCTGAGCTCCCACTTCTTAGGTTCCTCCCCTCATTCAGGAAATTTAAGAAATGCAATTTCAAGCCTGGGATCTTGGAAGGTGTTGACAAATACATGGGGGTGTTTCTGGGGCATACACAGAAACCAGAATCTGCTCACCAGACCACCAGCTAGACATAAAGTTTCCTTCTTTTCTTTCTTTCTTTCTTTCTTTCTTTCTTTCTTTCTTTCTTTCTTTCTTTCTTTCTTTCTTTCTTTCTTTCTTTCTTCTTTCTTTCTTTCTTTCTTTCTTTCTTCCTTCCTTCCTTCCTTCCTTCCTTCCTTCCTTCCTTCCTTCCTTCCTTCCTTCCTTTCTTTCTTTCTTTTCTTTCTTCTTTCCCCTTCTTTCACTCCTTTTACTGTCCCTTGCCCCAGACCCACAAAATTTGATCATGCCCAAGGGATAAAAATAAGGAGACTCAAAGACATCAAAGGGTTGGTAATAGACTCTACAGTGGTTACTTCAATGACTGTTGCCTTGAATCCATCCCTGTATCTAAAAATTGTTCCTACCTCTTTGATGGCTTATCTGAAATGTGATAGCCAGCTCTACATGCTTCTCATGTGTGTCCATTCTTGTTGTCTGATCAAGTCTCTGTGGAGAGATCAGCATGTAATGCAAAGGAAGTGAAATTGCTGATGGCCAGTCTATTTGGTGAGCTCTAGGAGGATTTATCATCATCTTCTCATAAAGGGACAAATATCCTAATATGGTTCTCTTTCCCTGTTGTTGCTTAGCCCGAATGTGAGCACGGTTCCCACTGAGTCAAAGAGGGTACAGAGGAGGTTTGGATAACCCTATAGATCAGTTACAAGGTTTAGGTACACAGTTTAGGTCTATACTTACCAGAAACACACACACACACACACACACACACACACACACACACACACTTCTGGGCAGATGTGGGACTTTCCTAGACCCTGTGGGTATTTAACAATGAGCATTATAGAATGCTGCCAAAATAACTTCCTAGAACCTAGAACCTCTTCTGATGCCAGATCTGGCTGGATAGTGGTGGCAATGGTGGCTTGTGTGTGTGTGTGTGTGTGTGTGTGTGTGTGTGTAAGAGATAAAGAGAATGAGAGAAAAACAGGACAGGATGGGGCTGGGGATGGGGCTGAGAGTGGGGAGACACTTGTTTATTAAGCACCAAACAAGGAGCTGGGTGTTTATAAATGCTGTAGGATTTAATCTTAATTAGAGTCTTTCTGAGTATGTACCATTTTTTAAATTTTACACATGAAAAGCTGAGGTGGAGAAGGAAGTGACTTGGCAAGATCTCTCATCCAATAGATAACGTAACAAGAATTTGCATTTTTGGTATAATTTCAAAACTCTTTTCACTGTGTCAGCAGTGAAAAGGGGCTCCTTATGTACCAGCAGCTAGATCACGACATAAGCATTGGTGTTTGCTTAGGAGAGAAAATGAGGAAGGGACCTGTCTGCAGGCTCAGCTTGAGGTATATAGGTGGTTAAGTTGACCCTAGTTCAAGTGTAAGTATGACAGATTATGAAAAAAATCCAACAGACTAACAACTTGAAATAGAGACATCTTAACTAGTGTAAAATGAAAGCATTGACCAAAAACATGTTTCAGAGTATTCACAGCTTTTTCTCCCATGGAAATTGTCCTTACATCACATTATGAAGAGCATCCTGTGTGCAGAGGTCAGACACTTGTGTTTGGGGAAGCATATAGCCTCATGTGTGAGCATGTTCACACATGTTCAGAGTCTGTGATTGCTATTCTCTTCCCCTGGAATGCTCTTCCCTTCAATGTCCACGTGGCTTACTTGCTCACTGTGTCAGGGGCTGCTTATGGTGTCTTATCAATGAGACTTTCTTGAACCACCCTATAGAATATAACATCCCCCAGCTCCCACTCCACTGGCACTCTCTATGTCCTCTCCCTGCTTTACTTTTAGCCATATGCTTAACACCACGTGAGAGACCATATATTTCCCTGTGCATCTGTCCATTTTCTGTCCCCCCATGGAATATAAGTTTTAGCAGGGCAGTGGCTGTGGGTACTCTCTGCTGGCCTCCCAGTTCCTGAGGCACTGGCCATCCCATCAACATTCCTGTGTGAAAGGGAGCCTGAATGGCTCTCTCAGTTTCCACCTTCCACCAAGGAAAGAACCCATGTGGAAATAGAAATGTCCCCTTAGTCCCCGAGATGCTGTACTGGAGTGTTTGAGCCCAGCAGAGAGAACCCATGAGGGAGCTCTTGTACCTACTTGGAATGGTGATTTAGAGGTTGGAGAATTTTCTAGAAGATGCAAGGCCCTAGACATGTCCGTTGCCTTCTTTGCCTCAAAGAGAGAAAGAGAACCTGTGTCTGACAGAGGCAGGAAGCAGAGGAGGTGCAGAGTTTGCTGACTGGGTTACCAGGGAGTGCCTGGAATTAGCCTCTATTCTACAAAGGTCTACAGTGGCTTGTGATAGACAAGCCTTATAAAAATAATAGCAATAATAGCCTTTATTTAATTTTGGTATTTCTATATTTTTTGTACAGTGCCTTTGGCAATGTGCAGCTTTAATAAATAAACACAGGCCTTCTAATGAGAGAGTGAAATTACAGGATTGCTATCAACCCCAGAACAACAGCAGCTCACTACTGCCGTCGTCACCTAAATGAGAAGCATGTAATGTAGGTCATAATATTGAGATGCCATGGACCCCAGTGTCATGCAAAGTGATGAAGTGGGTATAGGGGGAGGAGAGGGAGCATGGAAATGCCTAAAGCCACCAGCAACCACTGAAAATGGGCACCCTGCAGAAACCTTTATTTCTTTTCTCTTCTAAGTCTATGATGAAGTTAACTGTTTGTTTCCTGTTATGCTTCCCCATTAAGATAAGCAAACCATTATTTTTCTTTTATAATGTATTTATTATCAAAATTCTGCCTCTGGATTCATCTCCTTTGATTTCCTAAAACTTGTCTTGCCTAGTATGCATTCTGTAAATATAGGGCAGTAGGCTACAAGTTGCTGCCATGAGCCTATTCGAAAGCCAGGACACACTGTAGGGTCATGGGGAAATCAGTGTAAAGGAAGTGTTTGTTAATCTGTGCTTTCTTCCCTCCATAGAATGTGCTACTTGTGTCATAGTTTTCTCACTAAACAATCTCTCTAACCCTTCCTCAGAGGCTAGACATCTTGAGGGCAGGCACTGGCTTATATATCTCTGGATTTGAAAGCTCAGCACAGACCCTTGCACAAATATTTGCAGGAAATGTGAAAGACTGAATAATTTGGAAGCCAATGACAACAAGATTTGATTTTCTTATTTCTTTGCAAAAATATTTCCAACAGCCTAATGCCCATCAAGCCACAATCTTCTTTGCACATTTCCTTAAAAAAAGAGAGCAGCTCTTGCATTACCACCAAAAGTTATCAAATGAGAGAACTGAGATTTGTAAAATGAATGAGCTTGAATAGGTTCATCCCCACCCCATGCTGGTCTTGCTCTTTCAATGTCAGAAGTAGAAGCTCACTCAAATTGATTTAGGTAAAAAGAATTTTATATAAATACTAATGAACATTTCTTTAAAAGCTAAGAAAGAGCAAAACAATCAAGTCTCAGAGAACCAACTTTGAGAAGTCATTAGGAACCCATGTCATACTTCCAGTGGCCAACATTGTTTCTCACAGCATCTCAGCTTCTTTCCATGCACCTGCCCCTCCCTTCCCCACCTTCTACAAACTGTAGAATTCTGATCGGTCATAACTCTCCTACACCTTTAGCTCTACGGCCATTTTGACCACACTGTATCTGGTTTCTGGCTCATTTTTGTAACTTCAGTGTCAGTGCCCCTTGCTAAAGATCTCTCAGTTCCTACTTTCACATTTCAGATAGAAATATGATTAGCCCTGCTCATTCATTTGAGCCACAACACATCCATCTTCTAAGAGAACTAATTGTGACTTGGAATGCCAAGAAGGCTTTATGAAGAAAGTGACCCCAGTTAAAGTCTTCAGCAGAGACATAAGCTCTAGATGTAAAGGGTTTTAAAATCTTTTCATTCTACTCAACTCATCCAGGTTATTTTGCAGCCCAAGAACAACTACACAGATTAACCTACAGAGAATTTAAATCATCTGGCAGGTTTATAAAATAGGTAGATAATTTTAAAAGCATGAAGATATCTTTAATTAACAATTGAGTATACAAATTAAAAAAGGTCATTTGAAACACTCCTAAAGTTTGGTTTTAAATAAGTTATTATGACTCTTGAAAATTGATGTATTTTGTTTAAATCAAAGTGCAAGTGGGCTTCTCACTTAATGATAAACATTTACTGTTGTCAAAGTTATTTTAACAGGTATAAAATTATGTCTTCACAGAGCAAATAACCATAAGTTCCACTAAATTATTAGATATGCCTAATATAAAGGAAACTCTTTATTCTATTCTCAATGCTATAAATCAGGACAAAGAAGCATACCTTTTCCAACTTTATGTGTCTGGTATTGAGCTCAGAATCTAACACATATTTGGTGATCAGTAAATGTTTAGGGAATTAATAATAAAAGAATCTGGTCTTAATATTTTGGGAAAAGGAGCAGAATGTAAACTGCTTTAGGAAGTGAAAAGGTTTTAGTTCAAATTATTTAAAAATTAAACCAGCTAAATTCCTTGTTCAGATTTACCAGTCAGAGAAATCATTGTGAGCCTGACACCTGTCTAACGTTAGAAGTGACAGTCATGGTCCTGGGCAAGGTAAGACATTCCAGACAGGTTCTCCATCCAAAGCTGAGGGACTCTCAGAGATTCCAGATGATTTAGTCCAAGAAAGTCAGTGTATATATCTATCTCTTCATTTTTCCCCTTTAAAAACAACTCCTCTGCCTCTCCCCCAATTTTTGGACTGTGAGCTCCTTTGAGGGAGCAACTAAAGCTGTTTGCCTTTTCTGCTTCTAACAACACAGTGCCCAGTACATGTTTGCTGAGTAAATGGATTGTTCCATACATGAGCAAAATTAAAAATCCTGCACCCAGGAGTGCAGGACAGGGTCTCAATCAGTTGATAAATTTGAAAGGGCTACAAATGTATGAACAAATTCTGCCCCACAGAATTTGGTTCCCTGGGTTCTCCATTGATGCTTCTTTATTCCACACTGATATCATCAGGTGTTCTCTTCTGGACCCTGTCAGTTTTCTCTTTCATAACTTTCATCACTCTTAGCTTATTATTTCTATAATTCTACTTCTGTTTAATAAAGCATATGGCCTTGCACACAGTAGGCCCTGAAAGACAAGAAAGATGGAATCTGGTGAGCAAATGAACAATGTGCTCAAAGGCCAGTCAGCAAAGGACGACCAGGGCATTGAAATCCCCCAAAGAGGATGGCATGGGACTAAGGGAGAAAAGAGAGAGGTCATTAATTCTTTAGGGGGAAAGAGGTGAGTTAGGAAGCACAGAATAGAATGTATTCTGTATCAAACTCTCCATATGACAGGCAAAATAATACTTGCCCTCACCCCAAACATGCCCATGTCCTTGTCCCTGGGACCTGCGAATGCATTATATTACATGATATAGAGGAATTAAGGTTGCAGATCAAATTCAGTCTGTTAATTTGCTCATCTAAAATAAGGAGATTATCTTAACTATTGGGTGGACCCAATCAAAAAGGTGCTTAAAAGCAAAAGAGGGAACCCTGGCCAGTGTGGCTCCGTTGGATTGTTATCCTGTAACCAAAAGTATATGGATTCGATTCCCAGTCAGGGCACATACCTAGGTTGTGGGTTTGATCCTACTGTCCAGGTGCGTATGGTAAGCAACCAATGGATGCCTCTCTCTTACATCAATGTT
>PVKM010043094.1:0-12618 GCA_004027735.1 Carollia perspicillata
GCCCCTCCCTCCTCTCCAGCACACTGGCCTCCTTGGGGTTCCCCAAACCCCTGAGAGACATGCCATGCTCTTCCTTCATGGCACCTTCACCTGGGATTGGAACTGGCCCTCGCGTCTGCAGCTCTGTGACAAAATGCCTATGTCCCCCACTCAAGAGGACTGAGACTGAGACTGCTCTTAGCTCTCCACTTCATCCCCACAGGACTGGCCAAACGTAGGGTCTCGAAAACCTCACCTGGGGGCACACACTCAAAGACGCCACAGGAGTTGTCCTGTGGTCTGAACAGCACGCTGTTCCGAAGACCTGGTGGTCCCTGCCTGGCTCTGGAAGCGGTCCCCGCACAAGGACTGCGAGGTCAGGAGGGAAAGCTGCCCTAGCCGCCCTGTCCCCTCCAGCCAGACGCTCTACAACGTCCCTCCACACCAACCCCCGCGGACGCCGGTGACCCCTGGGTGTCTTCACTCACCGTGCCAGTGACCCGGGGCAAAGTCCACGGACTCAACCAGCTCCCGCCCCGTCTGCAGCTAGTTAGAACCGCTCAGTGTTTAGGGTTTTTTTAAAACCACCAAACTGAACTTTGTTTGCATTAAAAATGGGCTCTTCTCCCCAGCCCCTTCTCCCCCAGGGATGGCCTTCCTAGCTGAGGCTGGAGGAAGTGTGAGTGTTGCCCGCTCTGCCCTGTCATTCTTGGAATTTTCCTTCCCTTCCTTTTCCTTGCCCAGTCTCTGACACCAGAAAGGCCAGGTGCACACTTGTCATCCCCGTGGCTCCATGCTGAGGGAGCCCCAGAGCACGACGAGTGTGTGCAGGGGGGTGTGGGCCCATCCGCAAATCAGAAACGCCTAAGGAAAAAGCTTGACATGGTATCAAAGGGACAATCAAAAAAGCTAAACTTTAGTGGGATCTAGGGCAAACCACCAGAAGCAACCGGGACAAGGAAAAAGTGGGGGTGGCCCGTCTGTGTTCCGCAGAGGTGGCTTGCAAGCCAACATCCAGAGACCTGGCCAGCCCTCCTGTCCTGAGCCCCTGCCACGTGGCAGAGCCTGGGTCACCACCAGGGCCTCAGAGCCGTCTGCCTCCCGTCTCCTGGGCAGCAGAGAAGACTGGCTTCTAACCAATCAGCTGCATACCACTGGAGCCCATTCTAGAAGAATCACAAAGTGGTGATAATTGGAACGCTTTTATTGCCTGTGATGTGTCTTCAAACATCTTTAGGGGAGCTGGGTGGCTATGCTGCGGGGAGGGGGGGATGACAGATGGAGGAAAGAGGGCCACAAAAGACCCTCATGCTCAGGAACGAGGAGTCAAACGGGAAACTTTCGTTGCACCAATAAATTCATGCAAAGGTCTGGGCCACCCTCACTAACCGTGGGGACTTGAAGGGACCATGTCATTCCCATGTCATTCCTCAGTGACCTTGTTCCTAAAATGGGGCTCGAAATCCCTGTGGTCGGCTGGAATATTAAAATTAGAGATGACACATGGCAACGTACCCAGCACAGCATCTGACACATGGAACATACCGTGTTTGCTGTGCATGATACACATCCACAGCTTTTGTGCACACTATACGCGGGATTATTATGCCCATTATTACACCCATGGTGTGTAATCATTGTGCCCATGTATAATGCGCATTCTTATTTTTCCCTCAAAAATTTGGGCAAAAAAGTGAGCACGATATATAGCAGACTATGGTTATAAACAGTAAAGAGCATTACTGTTGCCATCAGCTTTGTCCTCCCAAGAAACCCCCACAGGGGTAACAGCATCTAAATGATTGCATAGCCCCTCCCCCAAGTGCTGTGGTCCCGGAACAATTTCCTTGACCTTCCTTCCATGCAGACTGGAAGCCCAGTTCTCTGTGCACATGGGAACGGCCAGCAGGCTGACCAGGGGAAGTTGGCCCAGGGAAAAACAGCAGGGATGACCGCCGCATGCCGTGGGGCACCCCTCACTGGCCACCACCCAAGCAGAGAAGCTAGACCCACCTCACCCCAACAATCCCCTGATTGTCTCATCAGTGGGCCTGATGAGAGCCCACTGGAAGCCTCAAACAGAAAACTGTCCCCTTGCCGAAATACACCTCTCCTCAAGAAGCGTGAGTCCCACCACTGCTCTATAGCTGCAACGGACTTTCTTCGATGGGGGAGTGAGGATGAATGTCAACCCTGAACCCCTGAACCGTGTGCGCTGCGAGCAGCAAGACGACCACACTTCCGATGGCCAGGCTTGCCAACGCCCAGGATGATAACAAGAGTTGAACACATCCGGGGCCTAGAGCTTCTTTTTATTTTAATTAATGTTAATGTAGATTTATCTTTGCGTACTGTAGGGCCAACACCTTTGAAAGGTTGGTTTTAATTCCCATATCAGGTTTGTACCTTGATAAGGAAAGGGGGTAGGGGAGAGCGGAAATTATCACTTACTGAGCACCTTCCACAGGCCAGGGCTATACAGGCCATTTGCATTTAACCATTATACTCCCCCTTCGAGATAGGTATATTATCAGCCCCGTGTCTGATACAGAAAGGGAGGCCCGGAGAGGTCATCTGACCTGTCCAAGGTCACAGCACCAGGAGGAGAGAGTGGACAGATGCAAACGCAACTGGCCCAGCTCCAAAGGCCGAGTTCCTGAAACCAAACGGCACGTTGCATGCCATGCAAAATGACTGTATTCGGCCCTGGCTGATGTGGCTCAGTGGACTGAGCACGGGCCTGTGAAGCAAAGGGTCGCTGGTTCGATTCCCAGTCAGGGCACATGCCTGGGTTGTAGGCCAGGTCCCCAGTAGGGGACACATGAGAGGCAACCTCACACTGATGTTTCTCTCCCAGTCTTTCTCCTTCCCTTCCCTTCTCTCTAGAAATAAATAAATAAAATATAAAAAAAACGACTGTATTCATTTATATGTATTTTTTTAAACTTCAGATGCAGAATTTAGGTTAATTTTATAAGGGATTCTTGGTCTTTTAAAGAGTTGAGTAATTTTGAATTTAAAACATTTATAACATTCGGATATATGTTCTAGCTCTTTCTTCCAAGGCAAGGTGTTGTATAAATCATACCAATAAATACATCCATTGTCGCCATTCCTGAATCTGGCAGTGTTCTCCTTTTAAGCTGTCTTTCGACCCCCTCATAAAACATGCTCACCGTAACCCGAAATCCTATGGATTTCGGCACAGCATTCGGATGGGACTTGGGACTTGCCATTCTTCGGCTGGAAAACAAGGGGTTAAAGAAAGGAAAGAGTGTCCCGCAGCTTGGCTCCCTGATGCAGTCAAGTCAAAACCAATCTGAAGTTTCTAATATTCAATTCACAGGAAGTGGCAGAAGCCCAGAACGGGGCGTGGTCACACCCAACACGGGAAAGCGCCGTCATGGGGCAAGTTTCCCAGAAGCAAAACTACTGAAAACCGACAGCGTGCCTGCCTATGTCACTCGAAAGGTGCTCTTCGAGGACGACCAGGGTCCGTCCCAAGGATTAAATATCCTTTTGCATGAATACAGAAAGGGTGAAATGCTGAAGTTAACATCAGTGGAGGCCGGCGGAAGCCTGCAAACGGCACACGCCACTGGTGTGGCTACCGTTTCAGATTTCCTACTGTCCCCTAAAAAAGTGACCTTTGTTGATTTCAGGCGGAGGCGTCTCCAGGACACACTGGCCCATCATCGAGAATGGCCGGCAGCTCGCCCAAACAAACTTCTTTCAAGAACTCGACCTCTGGCTCCCTTCCCTGCCTCTTTCTCATATCCCCTCGTCCAGCAAGGCCGGAGCTACACCTGGCTGGGTCACGCCACGCTTACTTGGGTAAGCAGGAGGAAGTGGCCGGTCCGTGGAGACTCTAAGGCCGCCAGCAAGCCTTAAGGCTTCCCACGAAGATAAAACGTTTTCCCCCAAATGGAACACGAATTACACATAGCTTTAAAAACTCAAGTTCAAGAGCCTCTGTTCAGGTCAAAGCTGAGTCCTCAGGGGTTTGCTCATCTTGGATATAGTGGTCAGAAACCCATGTTCTCGGCTAAGGCCAAACTTTCAGCCCTTTATACATCAGGCTTGACGTTCAGCCCTATGTAGCCTTCAACACCATCACCATCAGTTAAAAGGAACTACACTGAGAAGGCAAGACAGGGAGAAGGAGGCGGGGTTAGGGTGTGACGACCCGGTCAGCAACATCAAGCCTTCCAGTGCCGGGGAAGCTGGGGAAGCAGAGCCATCGGTGCATCCCACCTGGAGGCAGCGAAAGTATAAAAACAGTGCGAAACCTAAGGCCGAAGTCATCCTCTGAGGAGAGCAGGGCAATAATAAAGACCACGGACATTCATGCACAGCCTCACAGAGCCCGCTGGGTCACAGCCACCTGTGGGACAGTCTAAAGCATTTTCAAAACCACAGTCGCTTCGTTGCCTACCAAGGTAAGTCCCCTCGCGAAGCATCCAACCAGAACCGTGCGACGTGGCACACCAGCAGCGTTTCCTACTTCGTCTGTCACACTGGCAGGCGATGGCCAATTTCCCTCCCTTTCCTTTTAAAGGCTACGCTCTGATAAAAGGGGGTGGTAGCCCTTTAACAATTGCCCTGGGGTTAGTAAACACCCACACGGACTGCGCAAACTGGAGAGCTGCTAGATACAATTTATTGAGAACGTGAACATTAAACAAAACTTGTCTTGTTTCAACACCACCTCGGTTATTTCATGACCGTATAATTATTATGCATGAAGTGTAATATTGAAAACATCTCAGATTGGATGGCTGTGGTTATTGGAATCCACACCCTTCACTGGGTGGGGAAAAACTTGGAAGTCTTCCCTTGTGGCCTAGTGGGAGGGCGGGGGCTGGTCCCAGAGGAGGATGTTTAATTGAAAGGGTTAAAAACAAACAGACCAAACACACCTAATTCGGGCGGAGGGAGCCAGGAGAGAAAGTACACACGTATGGGTTCCCCGGGCTTGCCAAATTTCTGCTCGAGAAGTAATATTAAACACAGCTCTTTGTCTATGAATTGTGAAATACTTTATATACTAATAAAGAATGTGTACTTCATTGTGTATTTAACTGCGTAAGCCTGCATTTGGCTTAATTGACCAAGAATGAGCCCTTGTTCCTAAGCTAACTATCCAGTTACAGTCAGCTCTTAAACATTAACACTCACACTGAGGAACAAAGATGCAGATAATACAAACCAGAAGATTATTTTAAATCATTCACTCTTGGTATGCGGATATATTCTTTTTTCTTTTCTTTTAACTTGCAATTAAATGCGTATGGCTGATGTTGTGGCATTTACAATACTCTTACAAAGGACATAAACCATACCGAAATAATCTGACTTGTCGGGGGGGACTCCGTGTACACCCCTCACTCAACCTCTCTGCTGTTAAACTTTGGACCAACTCAGGCTGGTCCAGGACAGCATCCCCTCATAGAAGGTTGCCAAAAAAAAAAAAAAAACAAAACTGGTAAAAAACAAAAACAAAAAAACATGCAAACTACTTTCTTCCCAGGTTGTTGCTTTTCAGAATCACACTTTGTGAAGGGTGGGAAAGTAATTAAGGGTTTGGGGTTGGAAAAGCCCTTTTATTTTGGCTCCTACTGGGCTGGTGTAAACAAAGATGTCATTAATGTCAACAATGACTTAATTAACCCAGAGTAGGTGACAAAGTCAGGAAGAACTGGGAAAGTTAGAGTTGCCTCCTCCCCAGGGTAATCAAGCTTGACTATCCTTTAAATAATTAGACTATTAATCAATGGGAACAGTACTTGGCATTGAGGACTCTCCTCCATTGCCTCAATAACTGGGTTTTCACCCTCCAGCTGGTCCCCTACAATGAATGACCAATTGAAAAGATCCATTTTTAATTTGGAATATGAACAATTAAAATCTTCTAGAGACTGTTTTCTCCAGTTGAGTAGACTAACCCTACTGTTACCATTTCAGAAATTGTCCAGAAGACAGATGACATGCTATGATGATATGCGACATGATATGATTGTAATACGATATGGTGACACGCAATGTGATATGAGGACACGCAATATGATAAGCTACTGTACGGAGCCAAGCTGACTAGAAAAGGGCTCATCATATGAGGGTAGGGCTCAGGCTCCTTCCAGGAACTTAGTCACTTTCTTCTCCCGACACATTTTTCTCTGGTCCAGCCCAATAGGCATTATCTAAACCTAGCTTCCAAATTAACAAACCACAAAGTCTTCCAAGATGAGGCCTTGTGCAATGCAAGGTCAAGGTCGAACTTACTGTTGACCAAAGCTACAGTTACAGTACCAAGGAAGGCATAAATGGATGCGGGATCAGTGTCTCCCCCCCTCCCCACCCCCATCCCCATCCCCCAGACTCAGCATGACCACAGACTAAACTGGAAGCGCCTGTGGCAGCCTGCTTCCAGTTGTTACTAACTCTTGACTCATTAAAATTGATTTTCTTCCTAATCACCTCTGACACCAAAGCACAACTCCTTCGATGGAAGGACTCGAAGATGGTCTCGGGGCTCCTGTGGGCTGTTGCCGATACTGGACTAGCAGACCAGCCAAGTGCAGACCCTGCAGGAAGCAAACACAGCCGCCTGGACGCAGGGAGGGCCTCCTCCATCGCACACCATCACACAGCAACTCGCACTGCGGCCACCGACAGGGAGCCCGGAGGAAAACGTGTCCCGAGGCCTTACGGGATGCCCGCCCCTGGGCTAACTGCTCTCTCTGCTGCAGCAACCTTTTGAGAAAGGCAGTCGGAAGGCTTCTGAGGATATTAACATTCACGTACCATCAATAAATGGACCCTAAAGATCATCTGATCAAACCCTCAGATAACAGAAGGAGAAACTGAGGTCCAGGAGTGTGTATGCTCTTCCAAAGCCACCTCTTCGCAGGGGTTTCTACCTTCCACAAAACCTTTTTTCTTTTTTTAAACCTCTCACAACCCCGCTGCAAATGTCATAGAAACGATGAACCCGGAAAAATACAAGGAGGGACACCTGCAAACTATGACCTACAGTTTTAGGGAACTCATGGGCCTCTCCCCAACCCCCGAGGCATCCTCAGGTCCCGGGCAGGGAAGCCCTGCTGTCAACCATACATTGCTGGACACAAATTTCTGCACAGAGAACCGTCCCTGCCCACCGTTTCCTCCCCTCTCTGCCTCACCTCCTTCTTCCTGCAAGCACACACACACTTTAAACTTTCTTCAGTAATTAAATACGATAAAAGCAGTCCTTCAGGACCACTTTACACTTTACGTTGAAATCGGCTCCCAATAATGCTGCCCTGAAAGGCTAAATGAGAAATGACAGTTCTTTCCTAACCTGGGCCGCTGCTGGGCTCGCCCTGTTGGAAACCCCAGCTCAGCGGCCTCCGTGCGCACCGAGGCGCACTCCAGGGAAAGCCAGCAATTAGGGAAACATCCATTTTAATTATTAGCGAAATTAAAGAAGGGCAGGCACGACGTTCAGAAACCAGGAACCCCTTGAGCCCTTTGAAAATGCATCGCCGTTGCAGATCGCATTCATGCCTGTGTCCCACGGCAAATGTCACGAGGAGGGAGTCCCGTCGCTGTCTCAATAGAGCCCGGGGCACCAGCTCGTACCAGATCCACTTCCTGGAGACGCAGAAGCCACTGAGATGTCTGTCACCACCCCTGTTCATCATAAAGCCTCCCTACCTCCGTGCTGGAAGAAGGGTGCCGGTCTGCCTCGCGATCCCTTGACCGCTTCGGGCAGTTCAGCGCCTCCACGTTAGGAAAAGACCCGTCCTATCTTTTCACAGGATTCACGACAGGCTCGCATGGTGGGGGCGGGGCTCACTCAGGACCCTCACCTCCAACAGCAACAGGACCCTCCTTCCCATCCCGTCCTGGACAGGGCTCTCTAGTCCTCTTCCAGCCTACCTCCCAGGGTGTGCGTCCAGAACAGCTGAGCTGACCCCAGACTACTCAGGACCACGGCGGGCGCCCAGAACGAAGCAGGCACCAGGTGGGCTCTCAGCACTCAGGTTCATTAAGTGGCGATGAGTGCTGAGATCTGCCGTTTTATTCTCAGATTACCACTCGAAAAATAACTCGGCTACCAATATTCTCTGCTGATGACAGATTTCCACACTGCACCGAGTAGGGGCTCGGCTACCGTTGGCACGAAAGGACCTGGGAGAGGGGGTCCAATCGGCCCAGTTGAATGATTCGGCCTCAATCTGTGCTCGCAGCTGCCCCTCGGCCTTTCAAATTAAATTCCCAACGCCGATCCACCCAATGCGTGCCCTGCTGGATCTGGAAGTCCTCCCAGGTGTGGGAGACATGCTTGCTTTCACATTTACCTAAAATAGAATTTGCCGCTCTATGACGTATTGCTTAAGTGTGATGAATCACAAGGCCCCCCTCAAAGAAAAAACCCTAACATGTCAAGGATCTCTGGGCTGAACTTCAAAAGCTTGTTTTTGCCCGTAGACAATGAAATGAAAACGTCAGCATTTCAGATGTTGGCAGTTCCCCTCAGTGGCTCCTTTGGTCGGGAAATGGTAATTCTTCACATCATAAGCAAGACTCTCCCTTCGGTAAGGTCTCGACCACCCCAGGGAGCTCCAGCTGGCCCTGATCACACACTCACGTGCCCTCCACAGCCCTCCTGGGCACTGGAGAAAGGCCAACTGCTGGCCTCCCTCTCCCAGCACAGAGAAATGCGCACCCCGAGAAAACACCAAACCCAACACTCTGCCTGCAGTCTGACATCAAGAACCTTCTCTCCTAACTTCGGACACGGGGCGAGAGGAGCAACCCCTCTCCCTTGCTCTGAGAAGAGACTCATTTCCAATGCAAGGGCAGCTGACTCTCAACGAGGCCTTGACCTAAGTGCCACTTCCCCAGACAAATCCCAAAACCAACATGGTACTTGCAGAGTGACATTAAATAACTTACCTTCCGGCTCTAATGTGGTATCCTTAACTAAACTGGAGGGCCGGGCCAGGGACAACGTTGCCATGGTGACCACAACCAGGCAGACGAAGCGGCCCCAGCTGACCATGGCTACGGTGCCAATGCCCCGTCCTCTTCCATATCTCCACGTGGACGTTAATCCCATCTGCACACTTCCCCTGCAAGCATGGACTGCCAGCAACGCCTTCGGCCTGCGGTGGGCTCAGGGACCACGGTGCTGCCGCTGCCGCTGCCGCTGAGGGTCTTGCTGAGGCTCCTGCTGCAGCCTCTAGAGGAGAGAGATGCGGCGAGTCAGTGCGATCCTCCCCAGGGCCCGTTCATCAAACCCAAGTGGGCTCAAACCGGCCTCTCCGTTATCTGTGAACGCCTTCCCTCCGCGCCTCCGAGTCCCAGGCGTTTCCACCACACAGGCCCCCGAAACATGTGAGGCTGATCTTGGTAAAAGCATACTGTTTAGGAACAGAGGTAGAAAGCAGCGCTGCAGGCCGGAGGACACAGGACACAGATCCGTGCGGCCACTTCGGTCAGGCAGAGTGTGCTCTCTCCCACCCCACATCGCCTTCACGGCCCTCTGAGAGGAGGAGCCACATGACCTTAGCATCCAGGGAAACTAGGAAAGCAAGTTAACAATGCTCAGGTTGGCATAACCAGCCTCGTTAACGTCTATTAGGCCAAGTGGGCTTCGGAAGGATGAACCCCGGGGCGGGGAGCCTGCCTACAGAATTATTTCTGCAGGGCTGGGGCTGAGGAGGGTGCTCCACCCGCCCTAGAGTACTCAAAGAAAGGAGGACAGCGAAATATAAGGAATCCCAGGAAAGCTACCGAAAATTCCCACCAGTTTACACTTGTCAAGATTCATTTTCAAATGCAGAAACAGTCTGCAGTCTTTCACCAAGCGGCCACTTACGGGGAATGCGCTGAACGGCGGTGCCTGCAAAGGAGCTGATCGAAAGAGAGGCCTGGAGCCTGAAACCCCCTTCCACTGTGGCCCATGGCAGCCCGGGCCCAGCGTCCTCAACCCACAGAGCGGGTTCAAAACGCAGCCTAGGCGGGCTCTGATACACGACGCGGGGAGTTATTAATGAGGATGCCATGCAAATGGCTGTCGTAGTATGCGATTGGGCCAGAGACTTTCCATAGGCCGACCTATTGGCTAAAATCTCAAGAGTAGAAATTTTACAAGGGGGCGCTCAACGCCCTAGCCTTCTGTTCACCCATGCAATCCAAAGGCAAAGAGAATTTTCCAAGCTTAAAATATTCAAAGAACTTTTACATTTGTTCAGCATCAATTACTAAGTGTAGAGCCGAAACACACAGACTTTAGCGAATTTGATGAAAACAATCGGGTTCTGTGAACACTGTGAATGAACCACATTTTATAAGCCAGGGGGATGGGAGGAGATGGGACCTTTAATATGAAAACCTCCTAAACCCGTGCTTTTTGCATGCCAGCTTGATGTTTCAAATTATGACAGAGGATTTCGACACTGCCTGCGCCTCCCCAAAGCTTCGTAAAAGAAACGGCTGCTTTTAGCCGAGACCAGAGGGTAAAATGGGTGAGGAGAAAGAGGGTGCCGCACCATTTCCAGGGGGGGAAACCTCTGCTTCAAATACAGCACACATGAGATGGTGTGCTTCCCAGCAAGTGTGTGTGTGTGTGTGTGTGTGTGTGTGTGCGCGCGCCCTGTGTTTTCAGAGAGCTGGGCTGTTTTCTTCCCTCCCGACTTTTCTTTCCTCTTAAAGTCAAAAGCCTCTAAAGATAATTCTGCATCTATTTCTACATACATGTGGGAGGTAAGTACACAAACATTCTCATTGATTTACTAAGCATTTCCAGAATGCATGGGAATTTTCTGCCTCTGACAACTTCACCCACAATCTTAACTCCTAGCAGATTTCAGCCCAGGCAGCTGCCCCAGCCCTGACCCAGCAGTCCTGGCCCCAGAGGAGCCCTCTCTGCTCTCAGCAGAGGAAGGTGGACAGCAGCCTGGGCTCCACCTCAAGCCATTCATTCATCCCATCAGACTGCACCAGAAACTGGAATTATAGCCATTTCCAGGCCCAGGCCCCACGGCAGCCCCCTCTCCAAACCTCCGGAGGGCAGAGGCCTAAGGTGGCGGGTCCACACAACTCCTCACCAGAGTGCACGAAAGCACAGAGGGACCTCCTAGATGGGATAATTAGGTCCCGGGGCTCAGTGTTGGGAACACAGGCCCAGCATGCCGCTGGCGGCCACAATCCCGGCTTCCTGCCTTCAATACCATAATCCTTCCTGGAGTCTGAGCCTCAGTGAAAGCCCCAGCGTGTTTATTTTTCCCCTTGAAAGGGAACTCTCTTCTCAGCCTGGCCGTGGGAGGAGTTGTCATCCTCCCAGTGATGGATGGCTCTTCATGACCACCCGCTCCCCTGGTCCACGTTCACCTCAGCACAAGCCTGCTCCCGGAGACAGGCAAAGTGGCAATCGAAAGAGCCTGAGTGGGGAGTGCTCTCCGAGCCGGGTCTATCCTGGGCTCCTCAATTTACCAGAACATTCCCAAAGTCCCCCCACAGCTCCAAAAAGGCAAGCCAACACAGTGCCCGCCTTCATTAGCTTCCACCTCTAAGCAGGTATCTGTCTGTCCACCGGAGGGCTTGCCCATGCAGAGCTCTCCTGCGCTTTGTTCTTGGTAGATTTCACATCAGGAAAGTCAGCAGTGCTATGGGGTCGGGGACGGGGCGGTGCCCAGGTCCCCCCAGGGCGCAGATCTATCTCATAGCTCAAAGCCTCCCTGGCACTGCCCTTCTCCCCAGGGCTGAGCAGGAGAGGGAGCAATCAAGGGGTCTAATGGGCGTGTGTGGGGGGGGTGTTTTCCTCAACAGACTGAAATCTCAAGAAATACACACATAAAATGTAGGCGGAGGCAGAAGGGCAGTCAGCGTTCTGCTAACGCTGGCAAGCCCATGTGAACTGGCGGCAGCTCTTCACCACCACCAATTCGGTTTCATTGTAGCATTTCTTTCATTTGTTTGCCTGGAATATCCTGTTTTTCCCCCCTTCTCTGGGCGCTAAAGAGCTCAAAGAAATCTGCATTTTAATTGACATTCCAGGGAAAGGGAGAGGGGCGCCTGATTGCTTTTCTATTCAAACTAAACAGGCTTTTCAGATGAAAATGAGTGGAGGGCAGAGGAAGATTTACAGGGATTTGGGACCGAGGGGACAATAGGGTTTTAAATGTTGATAGCGTTGCACACCAAACACATAATGGGTGCCGCGAGTGTGAAAGCAGGCTTGCCTTTAAGGGCAGGTTTTATTGAATCGAGCGAGAAGGAGGCAGGCCCCGAGAAGAGTTTGCAAGGGAGCGGGCTGCGAGGGGACCGTGTAGCCTCGTGGGCCCCGGGCCGGACCCCTTCATTCAGCCCTCGGGACGGGAGAGTCGCTGCCAGCGTCTCGCGGGGCCGGCGGATTCCCTAGCGCAGCCCGGTCGCTGAAAGAATGAGCGCGCAAGTTAGAACTCGCCTGCGCTTTCGACATCTCTGAGCGGTAGCAGGCAGCAAACTCGAAAAAGTCGGTCCAGTTCGCCCCCTAGCCCCAGGCGCGCTGCGGACGTGGGGCGCCCGACACTGAAGTCGTGGAACCGAAGCAGCGCCTGCCCGCAAAGGTGCCACCCCGAGAGCATCGGCAACCCTACGGCGATGTCG
>PVKM010043095.1:0-12624 GCA_004027735.1 Carollia perspicillata
AGTTTCTAAAATGTTTTTCTGCCAGATTCAAGTTTTTCAAAGCATGTCATCAAGAGAAGTTTAGCAATTGTCCATCAAATGAATTGAATAAGTGAGGAAAGTCAGCGTATTGTGTTTTTTAGGGCAAGTTTATGTATTTTCAGTAAAGATGTGAATTCTCTGTGTTCCTGACTTTGTGTGCCAAGTGGGGTTGGTAGTGTATAAATTCCTAAACCCACAAAATCATAAACTAAATAAAATGGCTGTTTAAACCCCCAAATTTTGGTGTGGTTTTAAAGCAACAGAAAGGTAAGAAATGACCAAGTGTTAAAAGGTAGAAATAGTAATGACTTTATATCTATAAAATATAAGTACTAATTTGTAACAGAAAAGAATAAGAATAGTCCTCCTTTTTCAAAAGCAGTCTTTGTCCGAACTACAGTATCATATCCAGGGTTGTAATAGTTGACAAAGAATTATTCAGTCCAGGTATGGAAATAATAGAACTCCACATTCAAAGTGATAAGAAAATACTTCTTTCTGCTGTAAAAGCCACTCAAAGGCAACCATGTAATTTTCTTCCCCTTCCAAGCTGACCATAATGTACAGGAAAGAGCCAGGCAGGCAAGGAGAACCCAGCAAAATTCTGGTGAGCAGGATCAGGCTGGTCTGGTAAGGAAGGCCATGCTTCTTTTCTTCCACCAGTCTAAGTAAAGTGAACAGATCAGCTGTACCATTTGTACCCATCACAGAGAGAAATTATGCCTGAGGCATTCCCTTGGAAGGGCTTTAACATAAAGCTGACCTGGAGTCCTAGATTAGGCAGCAAGCCCCAGAGGAAGCTGACTCCAAGAAAAGGTTCAGCAGGAACTCGCAGAAATCTTCTATCCATGCCTCAGAGAATTACAGGGTTACATTGACTGAATTTGATAGTGATTAAGATTTAATATGTTGCCTAATAATATCCAAGTGTTTCTTAAATCTTCTCTAAGGTGTGCCTCATTAGTAGGCAACATGCACGTGATTAAGGCCACAGCTTTGGAGCCAAGTGCCCTACATATAAATTCTAGATCTGTCACTTGTTAACTCAGTACTTTGGGCACATTGAGAAGATGCACCATAATTGTGAAATACACACGCAGTTTCAAAAACTTAGTGCAAAAAAGCAAGATATTTTATTAACATTTGTATATCATTTACATGTTAACATAATATTTTAGATATATTATGTTAAATAAAATATACTCTAAATTTTTTTTAAAAAAAAGAATTTTCCCCTGTCACATAACTTTTCTGACCCAATTCAGCTCTTGGACCTTGCTCAGTGAACAAATGTTTTCAATACCGAATTGCATGGTGTAGTTTTCCCATTTAACATCATTTCACAAATGCTTTCAAACAATTTACCACAGTTTTCATCTTAATATCTACATTTACATCTTATAATTTGTATAAGGTTGTTTTCCTGCTACAAAGTGAGGGATCAACAGATATCATTTGAATGAATAACATGTTTGTACATATGGCTTTTTTCTTTTAAGTTCTTAGGAAAATATTCCAGGCCTGAAATATGTAAGTGAAGGAGTAAAACCTCTTCATTGTTTTTGTTACATATTGCTGTGAGAGGCAGTGCCTGGTTTTGGTTAAGAACATGGGCATTTTGATTTCCACAAAGCTGTATTCAGCTGGCTCTGCACATACTAGCTGTGTGATGGTGGACTACGTACCTGTCTTTTTCTGAGCCACAGTCATATGATATATGAAATGGGAGAAAAAATAGTTCTCTTGCATAGAAATGTTATGAGGAAGGTGGGCACAGTAAATGTTGACTGTTGTTATGGCCATGTACAACATATAGATTTTCCCACAGCCTCACAAACATTGCATTTTATTATTTAAAATTTGTTTTTGTTTGTTAAATAGGTTTAAAGTAACATTTGTTGGATTTGTACTTTCTTGTTACATAATGAGGTTTACAACTTTTTTGAGTGCTGTCTTCTGTTTGCTTTTTGTCCTGTGATGTCTATCCTCTTCCCCTTTGAGTACTGGGACATTTGGTGATATTCTTCCACAGTTCAATAATTTATAAAATATTTTTAAATAGCTAGTGCTTAGCTATCTTTCATTGCAAATATTTCCCCTATTCTGTTGTTTCCTCTTTTTCTTAATTTTGTGGTCCTATTTTCTTCCTGATCTGGTTATTGCTTCATAACCTTTAAAATGTCCCTCTTTCATACTTGGCATTCTACTTTATCAAATAATTGTTTTGTAAAGATTTGTTGATTTTATACTTTGATTTGATTTTACCTGATTTTAACTCCTTAACCCAGCTGAGATGTATGGTACTTCATGGTTGGAAAAGGTAGAAAGGTGAGGATAGGCCCAACATCTACTACATAATATTGCTGTGAGGAGTAAAAGACTTATGCTCATAGTGTCTAACACCAGGCCTGGAGGTACAGAGCAGGGCTCAGCACCACGAGGAGAAAAGAGCTGTTGGAATTGTTGCCTAGGCATTTTAACAGTATGACAACCCTGCTCACACCCAAAGTTTTGTCATATAATTAAGAACCTGAGCTTAGGATTCCCACCACAAGTTCCTGCCTTGCTTTTCCCAGGGCACCTTTAAAGATAACTGCTTAGAGAGTTGAAGCTGAGAAAAATGAGTGACCTTGTCCCAACCACCTTATGAGTAATAGGTTCTTGTTACTTTGCTCTCTCCAAGGCTGGTGACCTGGGACAGAGGACTGCCCTTGTCTCAGCTCATTCTTACCCCACTTCTGGGACCAGTAAGTAAGAAATCTTGTGACTTTACTGCCTTTGTGTGAGTGTATTGAAACTGCATCATCATTCAAAATGACCGTGGAGTATTTGCTTCCCCAAAATGTGGGCTCCCTGCTGACCCCTTGTGGGTGGCCTCTGCCTCCTCATTCAGCAGGTCATCATCTGCATAGTCTTAATTTAATTCATCAGCTAAACGCCCCCACCCTACTACACAGGTAATAACCAATGCTGTTAATGTAATTATTACTATTAGTATTTAAAGTGCAGTATCTGTAAAAGAAACACTGAGGTGTTTATCATATGCCAATTCTATGAGTAATACAAAATTGTGGAAAATGTACTAGTGAATTGATTGAAAATGACAACTCTAAATGCGTATGCACCACTACCCATGCAAATATGAACAACCATAGATATAAATACACATGTAAAATAATATATTTACTCCTTTATAATACTGGAAATGATGTCAAGGGACAAGATAGCCACATTTCAAAATTTAGTTTTACAGAATTAAATATTTCAGGAAAATAGCCCTGGCTGGTGTTGCCCAGTGGATTGAGCACTGGCCTGCAAACCAAAGGGTCACCAGTTCAATTCCCAGTCAGGGCACATGCCTGGGTTGCAGTCCGGGTCCCCAGTTGGGGGCATGCAAGAAGTAACCACACATCTGTGTTTCTCTCCCTCTCTTTCTCCCTTCCCTTCTCTCTAAAAATAAATAAATAAAATTTTAAAGAAAAAAATCCCCCAAAAATGAAGGTAGTATAAGTAGCCTCTGGAACAACTTCAAGAGGGCCAACATTTGTGTCACAGAAGAGTCAGAAGGAGAAGAAAAAGAGCAAGAAATTGGAAATCTATTTGAAAAAATAATGAAAGAAAGCTTCCCTAATTTGGTGAAGGAAATAGACATGCAAGTCCAGGAAGCACAGAAAGTCCCCATAAAATTGGATCCGAAGAGGGCCAAACCAAGACACAAATGCCAAGGGTTAAAGCTAAAGAGAGAATCTTACAAGTAGCAAGAGAAAAGCAGAGAGTTACCTGCAAAGCAGTCCCCATAAGACTGTCAGCTGATTTCTCAAAAGAATCTTACAGATAAGAAGGGGCTGACAAGAAGTATTCAAAGTGATGAAAAGCAAGGACCTACAACCTAGATTACTCTATCTAGCAAAACTATCATTTAGAATGGAGGGGCAGATAAAGCGCTTCCCAGACAAGGTAAAGCTAAAGGAGTTCATCATCACCAAGCCACTGTTACATGAAAGGTTAAAATGACTTATTTAAGAAAAAGAAGATCAAAACAATGAACAGTAAAATGACAACAAATTCTCAAGCATCAACAACTGAATCTAAAATATAAAAACAAAAACAGACTAAGCAAACAACTAGAACAGGAACAGAATCACAGTTACAGGGATCATTTAATGGGTTATCATCTGGGAGGGGGCAGAAAGGGAGAAATGGTGCGGGAATCAAGAAGCTTAGCTGGTAGGAACAAAATAGACAGGGAGAGGTTAAGAATAGTGTAGGAAATGGAGTAAAAAGACAGAAAACTGTACTTGAACAACAACTAAAATAAAAAATTTAAAAAATAAAAAGAAATGGAGAAGCCAAAGAACTTATATGTATGACCCATGGACATGAACTAAGGAGGGCGGTTGTTAGAGGGAAGGGGAGTACTGGGTGGAAAGGGGCAAAGGGAAAAAATTGGGACAACTGTAACAGCATAATCAATAAATTATACTAAAAAATACATTTTCTCCATACTGTAGCTTGTTTTCCACCTTCTTCAAAGGATTTTCACAAGGCAGATGCTTTTAATTTTTATGAAGTTCAAATTATCAATTTTTTCTTTTATGGGTCATATTTTTGGTCTCATGTTTTGTAGCCCTATGTTCCAAATATTTTCTCTTGTGTTTTTTCTAAATCTTTAGAATTTAAAACTTTACATTTAAGCCATGATCCATTTTGAGTTGATTGTTCTACAAGATGTGAATTTTAGTTCAAAGTTCAGATTTTTACCTGTGGATGTCCATTTTCTCCAATATCATATGTTTAAAAGTCTGTCTTTACCCCATTGAATTGCTTTAGCAGCTTTCACAAAAATCAGTTAAGCGTATTTGTGTGGGTTTATGTCTGGCCTCTGTATTCTGTTCTATAGATCTTTGTTTCTATCCTTCCATCAGTACTACACTTTTTAAATTGCAATAGGTATATAACACAACTTAATATCTGGTAAATGATTCTTCCTCATTATTTTTAAAAACTGTTTGAGCTCTTCTGGCCCTGGCTGCTGTGGCTCAGTGGACTGAGTGCCAGCCTGAGAACCAAAGAGTTGCTGGTTCGATTCCCAGTTAGGACATAAGCCTGGGTTGTGGGCCAGGTTCCCAGTAGGGAGTATGGGAGAGACAACCACACATTGATGTTTCTCTCCCTCTCTTTCCCCCTCGCTTCCCCTCTCTAAAAATAAATAAATAAATAATTCTTTTTTTAAAAAAGCCCTGGCTAGTGTAGCTCAGTGGATTGAGCGCAGGCCTGTGAACCGAAGGATCGTGGTTCAATTCCCAGTCAGGGCACATGCCTGGGTTGCAGGCCAGTTCCCAGCAGGGAACACACAAAAATCAACCATACATTCATATTTCTCTCCCTGACCCTTCCCCTCTAAAGATAAATAAATTAAAATCTTTAAATAAATAAATAAATAAAAACTGTTCTAGCTCTTCTGAGTCAATTTCTTTTTCATATAAATATTAGAATGTGTTTGACCACGTCTGCTACAAACACTGCTGGAATTTTTATAGGAATTACATTAAAGGTACAGATCAATTTAGGAGAATTTGGGGGTTTTTTTACTTCCATTATTTAATCATTCACTCATTCATTCATTCATTCATTCATTGACTACTGTGGACACTATGAATCTGGATTTTATGTTAGTTTACTCTAAACCATGTTAAATTTTGTTCTAACAAGTAGTTAAATTACTGACAGATTTTATCCTTTCTAAGGACAGATTTATTTAGTTTTACCTTTCATCTTAGGAAGAATCTCTTAGCTCAGAATATGCCTTTTACTCCTAAAGTGTGACCTTTCCATGGTTTCAGTGGGAACCCTGATGTCTTGTCTAGTCCACCTGGGTTGAATTCAGTTCTTATCTTTGTCTCCACTGTGATGGGCACAGTTGAAATTCTAGCCCAGATCTTCCAGCCTTCCAGTTGTTGCTTTGCCTCTGTTCCCCTTAGATTTTAACATCACACATGTACTATCAATTCAGGAGTCTGTCAAGAATTTGAGGTAAGTTTATATGCAGATTTGAGAACTTCCCTCCTCCCACTCCTTGTGGAACCCTCCTTTCCTGGTTTACTCCCTACATTTACAGCCAATCCAGCAATCCTATATGCTGTTCTCTGACTCCAAAGGCCATTAAGATTGTAGCTTTCTACTGGCCCATGCCATGCAGACAGGGGCTTATTTCAGTAGAACAAACCTTCTATATGAGGTTGTAACCTATGTTTCTCTTCTTCCAGTGGCATGATGCATGCCCTCCACTTTCTACCTCCTTGAGATTACTCTCTAATGTCTGCAAACAGTTTTCTTTATTTTTGCCAGAATTTATCATTGTTATTGGCAAAAGCGTTAGTTTGAAATAAAGAAGTCCTTTGTTCTTTTTTACTCATTGTTAATTTTAAAGCATTGGGTTTTTTAAAAATTGTCCTCCAGGAGATATATTTTTGTATGTTTAGTCAGAAAAAAAGGCAAAACACTTTCTAATCACAGCTATGCTGCTGAAAAGACAAATTACATCTCCAGTGGAAAATCCTCTTATATTTTCCTTCCAAATTGATCAGACCACATTTAAGGAAGAAAAGGCCAAATGCTTTATTTTGATGGCTTAACTTGACAAATGTGAGCTTTCCCTACAATAGTCAAACTCTTTTTGGGGGCTTGTTGTGGGTCTAAGAAATAACAGCAGTATTTGTAATACTTTTCTTTTTCCAGTAATTAATCCAGAGTAACTACATGGATAAGCTTTCAAACAAGAAACGCTGTTTTATCTAGTTCTCTTTCTCCTCCTTAAGATGCAGATTAAAATAAAACAATGAAGAAAGTCTTTCATTGCTATAGTTGTTATCTAAACTGTCCTAAATCTCCACTTGTAGAGTCTTTCAATATGTCTTGTTTATATGGTGGGTTTTTTTAAAGATTTTATTTAATTTTTAGAGAGGAAAAGGAAGGAGAAAGAGAGGGAGAGAAACATCAATGTATGGTTGCCTCTCACACATCCCCTTCTGGGGACCTGGCCTAAAACCCAGGCATGTGCCCTGACTGGGAATCAAACCAGGGACGCTTTGGTTCACAGGCCAGCACCTCAATTCACTGAGCCACACCAGCCAGGGAGGGCTATGGTGCTTTTTCTTGTATCGTTAGCTTTATGTCACAGAAATTAAAAACTAAATTTTTTAGAAGTTTCAGGAATAACTAAAGTATTTTAAAAATTCTAAGATAAGTCATGCATTGAAAGCAACATACTCTTTCTTTTCCAAACTTAGCAGTGTCCTTATTTCTTGCAGCCAATTGCTCCCTGCAGGCACTTAGGGAATCTGTAGAAAGAATGCTGTAGCACTCATGTGTGCACAGATGCAACTTTTAAGGCAGAAATGTTACATAAATGAACATTGACTCTCCCTTTGCTCTCAAAATGGGTTCTCAGGGAAACACACAGAGGGCAACTCCAGCTAAAAGAGAACTGTGTTTTGGAGGAGCAATTGAAGGTGAAGAAATGAGAAGATATGGGTGATAGAGCTGTGCAGCTCTATCATGATTGTTGAGTATGATTCAAATTAGTCTTGGACTTTGAACAAGATCATAAGAAAAAGTGCTTTAACAAAAGTACCTGTTTCTCTCCAGCTTGACAATGAATGCAAGTACTTCTTGAACTCTAACCATGTATACTGCAGAGCCTGTTTGAAAGACACTTTGAGAGCTAGATCATGGATGGCCAAGTTAACTGCTTCAATTGCTCAGATCCAAAGTGCACTTGAGTATCCACCCCTACTCAGGTAAATGCTTGCTCATCTGGAAGCTCAATTCCCAATTTCCTTTCCCTATGGAAACCTGCTTTTCAAGAACTTCCTATAAGGGGCTCACCAGAACATGTCCAGACCAGAAGCTAGGTGTCAGTTGGATTCCTGCATATGGCAAGAATCCTGTTTCTATCAACCCTGCACGCTTAAGCAGCAGTGCCCCATCCACCCAGGGTAGTCCACTACTTCCACTACGGGAGAACCACTAGCTCCATTTTCCTGACTTCCAGTGGCCCTACCATGCTTGGGCTCTGTAGTATTGTCAGTGGGCTGGAGCAAGCCTGGTCCCGCAGGGCAGAAGACCCTTCATGGGTTCTGAAAAGACTCAGGAAAAAAACTGAGGTATGTGGCCCTCAGACAGGGACAATTTTTCCCTCACACACCTGACTGGCACCACCATTTCTGTATAGAATCCTCTCTTCACACAGCCAAATCTTGGTTTATTTAAGCCCAATTAACTCTGTTGGCCTCACTCTGATGGCTACCTAACCCTGAGGCCTGACTCTGATGACTACATGAAACCCTGCCCCACCACACAGGTCTGCAGGCACTGGGAACCTACCACACACAGCTGATATACCACTAGAGGTTCTTTCAGTGACTAAGCCTAACAGGCAGTTAGCAGACAGAGGCAGATCTTGGGGAGCCTTGGGCCTTTTACTGACCTGCTCCTAGGATCAGTGGTTGGCTCTTTGCACAGCTTGGTCCCTCCCACACTCATCCAGGCCCAGCAGATGCAGCCACAACCTTTGGATTGCTTTATAGTTCCAAAAAGGAGGACTAGGACCTGTCAAAGGGACCACTAGAGTCCCTCCCAAGTGGACCCAGAACCAACAAAACCAGTGGATTTAATTGATATTTTCAGAGCATTTTACCCCAAAGCAGCAGAATATACATCCTTTTCAAGTGCATACGAAACATTTTATAGGTGGACCACATGTTAGGACACAAAAAAAGTCTCAGTAAATTTAAGAAGACTAAAATCATATCAATCAATTATCTTCTCTAACCATAATCATTTGAAACTAGAAATCAATTACAAGGAAAAACACTGGAAAAACATGCAAACACATGGAGGCTAAGTAACATGTTGCTAAACAATAAATTCTTTAACAATGAGATTAAAGAAATCAAATGTTACCTTGAGACAATGAATATTAGCACACAACAACAAAAAATCTATAGAACACAATGAAAGCAGTCTTAAAATGGAAATTCATAGCAATACAAGCATACCTAAAGAAGCAAGAAAAATCTCAAACAATCTAACTTACACCTACAGGAATTTGAAAATGAACATAACCAAAAGTGAGTAGAAGGAAGGAAATAATAATGTTCAGAGCAGAAATAAATGAAATGCAGTTTTTTAAAAAATAAAAAGAATCAATGAACAAAGAACTGGGTCTTTGAAAAGATAAACAAGAGCCCTGGCTGGTGTAGCTCAGTGGATTGAGCATAGGCCTGTGAAGCAAAGGGTCACCGGTTCGATTCCCAGTCAGGGCACATGACTGGGTTGCAGGCCAGGTCCCCAGTAGGGGTCACATGACAGGCAACCACACATTGATGTTTCTCTCTCTCTTTCTCACTCCCTTCCCCTCTCTCTAAAAATAAATAAATAAAATATTTAAAAAAACAATTCCTTAAAAAAAGAAAAACTAAACAAGATAAACAAACCTTAATTTAACCAGACTCATCAAGAAAAAAAGAGGAAGGACACAAATAAATAAATCAGAAATGAAAGAAGTAACCATTGACACCACTGAAATACAAAGAATCATAAGAAAATACTATGAACAACTATTGAACAACTATTTGTTCAATACTATGAACAAACTGGACAATCTAGAAGAAATAAAGCCCTAGAAAAATACAATCTTCCAAAACTGAATAAAAAAGAAACAGCAAATCTGAACAGACTAGTTACAACAAATGAAATCAAAGCAGTAATCAAAAAAAAAATCCCAGCAAACAAAATTCCTGGACTGGATGGCTCCACAGGTGAATTTTACCAAACATTCAAAGAAGAATTAGCACCTATTCTTCTCAACTACTCCTCAAGTTCAAGAGAAGGGAAGACTTCCAAGCTGAATTTATAAGACCAGTATTATTTTACTTCCAAAGCCAGATAAAGACACTACAAAGAAAAAAATTATATGCCAATATCTAATGAACATAGATCCAAAAATCCTCAAGAAAATTAGCAAATCAAATCCAGCAATACATTAAAAATACATTCAGTGAAGTATCAGAACTAGGTGGGATTTATTCCTGGGATGCAAGGTTGGTATAATAGCCACAAATCAATCAATGTGATGCACCACATAAACAAAATGAAGGATAAAAATCATATGATTCTAGCAATAGATGTAGAAGAGCATTTGACAAAATATCCAGCACCCATTTTTGATAAAAACTCTTGGCAAAATGGGAATACAGGGAACATACCTCAGCATAAGAAAGGACATATATGTCAAGCCCACAGCCAACATAATACTGAAGAGGGGGAAACAAAGCATTTTCCTTAACATTGGGAAAAAGACAGGGATTTCCACTTCTACTACTCTTTTTTAAATATATTTTATTGATTATGCTATTATAGTTGTCCCATTTTTGCCCCTTTATTCCCCTCTGCCCTACACACCCCCTCCCACCACATTCCTCCCTTCAGTCATGTCCATGGGTCATACATAGAAGTTCTTTGGCTTCTACATTTCCTATACTATGCTTAACCCCACTGTCTATTTTCTACCTGCCATTTATGCTACTTATTCTATGTACCTTTCCCCACTCTCTCCCCCTCTCACTCCCCCACTGATAACCCTCCACGTGATCTCCATTCTGTGATTCTATTCCTGTTCTAGTTGTTTGCTTAGTTTGTTTTTGTTTGTTTTTTTAGGTTCAGTTGTTAATAGCTGTGTGTTTGTTGTCATTTTACTGTCTATAGTTTTGATCTTCTTTTTCGTAGATAAGTCCCTTTAACATTTCATATAATAAGAGCTTGGTGATGATGAACTTTTTTAATTTGACCTTATCTGGGAAGCACTTTATCTGCCCTTCTATTATAAATTATAGCTTTGCTGGATAGAGTAATCTTGGATGTAGGTCCTTGCCTTTCATGATGTTGAATACTTCTTTCCAGCCCCTTCTTGCCTGCAAGGTTTCTTTTGAGAAATCAATTGGCTGACAGTCTGATGGGAACTCCTTTGTAGGTGACTGTCTCCTTTTCTCTTGCTGCTTTTAAGATTCTCTCCTTATCTTTAATCTTGGCTAATGTAATTATGATGGTGTGTTCCTCCTTGGATCCAACTTCTTTGAGATTCTCTGAGCTTCCTGGACTTCCTGGAAGTCTATTTCCTTTGCCAGATTGGGGAAGTTCCCTTCATTATGTTTTCAATTTTTGCTCTTTCTCTCTCCTTCTGGCACCCCTACGATTCAGATGTTGGAACATTTAAAGTTGTCCTGGAGGTTCCTAAGCCTCTCCTCATTTTTTTAAATTCTTGTTTCTTCATTCTGTTCTGGTTGAATGTTTCTTTCTTCCTTCAGCTCTAAACTGTTGATTTGAGTCCTGGTTTCCTTCCTGTCACTGTTCCCTATAGATTTTTCTTTATTTCACATAATGCAACTTTCATTGCTGCTTTGGTCTTTTTTATGCTGTTGAAATACCCAGTGAGTTCCTGGAGCATCCTAATAACCAGTGTTTTGAACTGTGCATCTGATAGTTTGGTTATCTCTTCATCACTTAGTTGTGTTTTTCCTGGAGCTTTGATCTATTCTTTCATTTGGGCCTTTTTTTTTGTCTCAGCCCACCTGTTACATAATAAGGGGCAGAGCCTTAAGTGTTCACTAACATGTGATGTTGTATGTGGGGGAGAGGTCAAAGAATGAACAGTTGCGCTTGCTCTACTCTCTGCTAGTTTTCAGTCACTTCCCCCACTATCCACAATCAAATTGGGTCCTTCTGGTGCTGATTCCCAGGTGGGTGGGTTTGTGTACATTCTGGGACCCCGTGGGTCTCTCCAGAAACCTCTCCTGTAAGGCTGGGAGTTTCTCCCACTACTGCCTCAACCCCCACGGATGTTTTCAGTCAGAGGTGTTGAGACTTTATTTCTCCACGCTGGAGCCCTAGGTTGGGTGGCTGTCTCGCTCCCCGGTTGTTCCTCCTGGCTTATCTGCATGCGAATGTGGGACCACCCAGTCTGCAAGCCACCACCTTGCCCGACCAGATCCTCCAGCAGTTGCCATGCCACAAGTCCTCTCCACCCAGCTGCCTGCCTCCACCCCTCCTACCAGTCTGGATGAATGTTTCTTCTTTAACTCCTTGGTTGTTGGACTTCCATACAGTTTGATCTTCTGGCAGTTCTGGTGTTTTTTTTATTTTTAAATTTATTGTTGTCCTTCTTTTGGTTGTGCAAGGAGGCACAGTGTGTCTACCTACATGTCCATCTTGGCCAGAAGTCCACTTCTACTACTGTTATTCAACATGGTACTGAAAGTCCTAGCCATAGCAATCAGACAAGAAGAAGAAATAAAAGGCATCCAAATGAAAAAGGAAGTAAAACTGTCATTATTTGCAGATGACATGTAACTGTATATATAGAACCCTAAATACTCCATTAAAAAACTACTAGAAATGATAAAGGAATTCAGTAATGTAGCAGGATATGAAAATAAATATTGAGAAATGGGTTGAATTTTTATACATCAATAATGAACAATCAGAAAGGGAAACTCAGAAGACAATCCCATTTATAATTAATTAAAAAATAAAATACCTTGGGCC
>PVKM010043096.1:0-12606 GCA_004027735.1 Carollia perspicillata
CAGAAGTTCAAAGAGAAAACACAGGGTCAGGTTAAAATCCTGGAAGACAGCTTTTTGAAAAGCTCTTTTCCGACTCAAGCAGAATTAGATCGGCTAAGGGTGGAGACCAAGCTGAGCAGGAGGGAGATCGACTCCTGGTTCTCGGAGAGGCGGAAGCTTCGGGACAGCATGGAACAAGCTGTCTTGGACTCCATGGGGTCTGGGAAAAAAGGCCAGGATGTGGTGGCCCCCAATGGTGCTCTGTCTCGCCTTGACCAGCTCTCCGGTGCCCAGTTGGTCAGCTCTCTGCCCAGCCCTTCACCAGCAATCACAAAAAATCAAGAACAGGTCCATCTCCTGAGGAGCACATTTGCAAGAACCCAGTGGCCTACACCGCAGGAGTATGACCAGTTAGCAGCGAAGACCGGCCTGGTCCGGACTGAAATTGTGCGTTGGTTCAAGGAGAACAGATGCTTGCTGAAAACGGGGACCTTGAAGTGGCTGGAGCAGTACCAGCAGCAGCACGTAGCGGAGGACCACGGCTACGACATCCTGTCGAGGAAGGCAGCTAAAGCCGTGGTCACCGAGAGCCCAAAGAACGGGAGCGAGATGGGGTCACAGTACCACAAGGACCCCAAAAAGCTCCACGAAGAGGACTTGGAGAAGCTGGTGCCCAGGGTGAAAGTGGGCAGCGAGCCAGCAAAAGATGGTTTGCCAGCAAAGCCCCCAGAGGCCACCTCGGACAGGTCGGAGGGCAACAGCCGGGATGGCCAGGGCAGCGACGAAAAGGAGGAGTCGGGCGTTGTGGATTGGGTGGAGGTGACAGTCGGAGAGGAGGACGCCATCTCCGACCGGTCGGACAGCTGGAGTCAGACTGCCGCCGAAGGTGCCACGGAGCTGGCCGACTCGGACTCCGACAGCGTCCCCGCGGAGGCTGGCCAGGCCTAGACAGGTAATGGTGCCTCTTTCCCCGGGGCCGCTAGGGGAGGACGCTGGGTTTCTTTCTGTCTGTTGCTAGAGTCATTAGAGTTTTTAGGGGACAGAAGTGTTGACAAAGATGATGGGGTTTTTTAAGGAAGAAAAACAGGGCCTGGTAGAGTTCATGTCATTTGAAAGGCTGTGCAGATGGGTGACAGAACGGTGGCAGGTGGCCTGCCTGGACACCACCCTTGGGGGCCAAATCGGTCTAAAGTCCGGTTGCAGGTGCAACCACCTGTTTTGTGTTTGCTACCCTAAGAAGAAAAAAGACGGAAAGGATGTGTCTTTTCCGTTTTCTTTCTTTTCTTTATCTTTTCCTCTTCTTTTCTTTATCTTTTCCTCTTCTTTTCTTTTTGGACTTTGGAAGGGTAAGTGTCTAAGTTTACTGGCCAGAGATGTGGGGTCGTTTTATTTAACCTGGAAGGCTGGGTATTTGCATAGGCGTGGTGAACGGAAGGCGCTCCTGGCTGCGCCGGTTGGGTCCCCGAACCCCTGCAGCTCTGGAAGGGACGGGTGTAAATGAGGCCTGTGGAGCCACAAAGCCCTGGGAAGGGAGGTTACCATGGTGACTAATGGCCATGTCATCCACATAATGGGACATGCCACCCAAGCCCTTGGTATTTGTGCTTCACAAGAGGCCTGTGCAAATCAAGGGCTGGGCACAGCAGCTTGCTCTGTGGTGCACTCTGGGGGTGGGGTTCAGGAGGGAAAGGTCCACCGCGGCCGAAGCACAGATATTCCGAGGGCCACGTGGGCCCAGGGGGAACATGCACAATTTACAGTCTGCCTGGGTTGGCTCCCCGGCGCGTCAGGGAGCCCACCCAGGCAACAGGAGCCCCTCCCCCCACCAACCCAGCGTCATCTTCTAAAACAGTCAAATAAAGGGCAAGGACTTCCAGAATGGTTGGTAGGGTCCCAAAGGGAGCCCTGGAGATCGCAGTGCCTCTTTGTTCATGGCCGTGTGACTCGTTCATTCATTTATTCAGTAATGAGGCGCCTGGCAAAAAAAAATCAAGTCTTCTTGAAACCTGGATTTAGCCAGTTCCATCGGCTATGAAAAGAGCAATTTAATAAGCAGCCAATCCCAGAATGTCTTCAAGTCTTCCTCCTCCGACTTTTCGGGAGGAAGTAGTAACGGGTTTGGGGGGAGGATGCAGCCCAGAGGGGCAGGGGCATGACAGGAAGAGAGGGATAGGCTCCTGACGTCACCGACGACTCCAGCTACCCACCTCTGCCTGGCCACCTTGGTGTCGTCCTCCCTCTGGCCACTCTCCTGTAAAACCCTACCAGTCCAGCCTTCATCTCTCACATAAAATAGAGGAGCAGTATTTTTTTGTCCAATCAGAATCTGCCTGAAAGCTCCCAGCTTTCCCTGTCTTCTGCCCTTGGCCTTCTCCAGCACATGATATAACTCTACAGGATTGCTCCAGGCAACAGGGTTCAGTCCAATTGGACAAATGCATCCTGAGCAGCTACTGCGGGCCCCTCGCTGTGCTAGGCATTACAGAGAACGTGATGAAGAAGACAGACGACAGGGTCCTCGTTCACAAGGAGCTCAGTCAGGGCAAGGACAGAGGAAATCGGCCTCCGGTTTACTGGCCAGGGTGATCTGGGGTGTGATCGAGAGATGAACGGCTGTGGGGGGGAGCTTCCAGGAGGGGCACCCAGGCCGGGGGTCAGGAAAGGCTTCCTGGAGGAAGGGACATCTGACTCAAGGGCTAGCGGATGGGAAGGAGTTAGCTAAGTACACAGACAAAGGAAAGAGTGGTTCAAGGGGAAGGAATAGCCAATGCAAAGGTCCAGAGACGAGAAAAAAGAATGATGCCATGGAGAAACCAAGAGGGGTGTCACGTAGACTGCAAGTCAAGTGTTAGGATTGAGTTAACAATGAGGAAAGGAAAACTGTGAGGAAACCCGATGGCCCCACCGCTGGCAAAAGCTATTCTGAACTTAACCGTATTTGCTGAGCTTGAGTATAAGGACGCTAAGTGTCCCTGTCACCCCAAGTGAGCTCAGGTGGGGCTTCCCAGGGCCCTTCGCTAAGTGGGAGGTTGTCTGTGGGTGGCAGCTCCCCAGAGGCCCCTGCGGCCACCTGTCCCCACTCCTTCTCTCCCAAGCTACCACCACCCATCTGTGTTGAAAATGCCCATCTGGGTCAGCTGCCACTGTGCCTGAGGCCCAGGGGAAGCTGAAGACAAAGCCGTGCTTACACCATAGAGAGAAGCTTTGGGAAGAAAGGGAGGAGGTGGAGCAGAGCCTCCTGAGTAGCAGAGGCTGAGCGAGGTGCTCTGGCCATAGGGCTCTTGTCCAGTTCCCTCAGCCTGGGAGATAAGCTCTTTGTACTTCCATAAACCCAGAAACTGAGACTCAGAAACCCAAGAACTTCCCTCCGTGCCCCCAGCCAGCACCTTGGTCTCACCCCAGAACCTCAGGCTTCCCACTGTCAGCTCCGCCTCTTCCTTTCTGACGTGTACCGGCATTCCCCATTTCTGGTTGCCTTCCCCCTGGTGGTAGGGGATGGGGGCGTAGCTAGGGGTTTTGGAGGTGACTTTTGAATTAACATTAGATAACTCAGAGACGCAGGAGCTTGCTGTCTCCCCAAAGAACTGGGAATACCCAGAAACCCTTTTAGATGTTTATTTCTCATACATGCCACTAGTGTGTACTGCAGAATATTCCTAAACGAGATGCTAGGATCCACTCAATACCTGGCGACACCTCTTGTCCCTCATAGGCTTCCTAATATTTCAGAGGTGCCGTTGCATTCCGGAAGGGGCTGCCCTGGTGGTGGCCTCCTGGACCTTTTAACTCGGGGGGCAAAACACTTTCCAAATTTCTTCACAGCTTGTATAAACCAAATGAGTGGGTCTCTTGAAATGTATAACTATTCAGTGGTGCCTTTATTAAATACATGTTTGTTTAGGAACTCGCAGTTGAATTCAGTTGTTACGCATACAGTCACCCTGAAGACAGTGCAGTTTGACTTTCAGGAGAGGTGCTATGTGAGGCACACCTGGGAGAGATTAGGAACTTGGGCGAGTGGCCGACAACCGACTCTAGGGTGGGTCTCCTCTGCAGGAGTTACGCTTGCCCCCAATCACTTCCTCTTGCTGACGCTTTGCTTTCCAAGGCTCACATCAGTGTTCCACTCGGTCTAGGCCCTCCTCTGCCCTGAAGTTAAACAGAGATAAGGAATCCTTCCCAAGCCTTGAATCAGGTTGTCTTGACTCAGTCTCTGGGTCCAGGCAATCATGGAGCCATCCATTGAGAGACTTGTCCTGGGAAGGGGCTGAAAAATAAATTTCTCCTTTCCTAAAAAACAAGCCAGAATACTTGAACAAGATGTTGTCAGACATACGTGCCTTGCTGTTTGGCCAGATGGAATACTGCCGTTCGACTGCTACTCTACTAAGAGTTTCTATTCATTTGTGTGTGCTGTGTGCTCAGTGTTCTAAGCACGTCGATGAAGTCACTAAACTTCAAGGCAGTCCTAGGAGATGGGTCCGGTTCATTTCACAGAACTGGGGCTCAGAGACGCTTGCCCTGGGTTCCTCAGCTAGCAGCTGGTGGAGCCTGGAGGCCATCCTCCCGTCCGTCAGGCTACTGCCTGGCCCAGCCACCACGGCCCACCGCCTCCCCAACAGTGACAGCCACCCAAACCACCCGGCTGAACCAATAGGACGTGGTCATTTAACTCTGTGTAGGAGTGGTGAGTGATGCACAACCATTCATTCACTATGTTGCTGCCTCCTGATTTCTGACAAATCCATCACCTGATAATTAAGGGCTGCTTTGGGAAAGAGAGAAGTTTTGTGAAATGTCAGGAAAAAAATATTTTCCATAGTCCACCTGGCTTAAAAGACTGACAGCTGCCAAGTGTGTTACCCTGGCTACAATTTAGGATCCAGGACATGTGGGCACCCACACTGTTCAGATCAGCTGTCCAAATACAGAGATTCGAATGGATGGATGCATGCATGGATAGCGGACGGGTGGCTGGATGCATGAGTGGATGGATAAAAATATTCTAATTACCTGTTTCTCTGTCTCTCCCCCACAGCCCTTGAAGGCAGAGACCATATTCCATTAATTTCTGACTCCCTGGGCCTGACCCCGAGCAGATGCTCGATAACAACGCACGGAACCAACCTAAGCATTAACAGAGATAGTTGGCTCTCAGTTACCCAGGCTCTGGTATTTCCATCCTTCTGCTTCTCATTTTCTTCCATGACTCATTGGTCCCATTAATGGCAGCAGTCAGAGAGAGGAGCTGGGGACCGTTTGCTTTCTGAGCGTATGGCAGCTTGAGGGGAGCGCCTGTTGGGGACTGGGTCACGGGATAGTTCCTGGGTGATGCTTTTCAGGGACTTGAGAGCGGCCTCGCCGTCCTGGTACCCAGTGGAGAGTTAACTCTGTCGCTTCCATTCACCTAATGCTGGAGCTTCTCACACTAGGAATCCTCACTGTGCCTTGGGGAGCTCGAAGCAACTTAGGAATCATGAAAGCTACGCCTCTCACTTTTCAGAGGAGGGATGCAGGCCCCCAGGAGAGGTAGGAGCTGGTTCAGGGACGTCCGTGATAAGTACCGTGGCTCATTCATCCAGCAGGTGTTTACGGGCTGCCCACAGCGTGCCCTGCACGTCGCTGCCCCCACGGAGCCCCCTCTGTAACGGGAAACAGAGCTTTACTCAATCTTCCAGTAAACGAAAAGCAAACGTTGCTACGCTGTCCAGTGTTTTGGAGCAAGGGTTCGTGGTGCTGGGAGAATATAGAATGAAGGAATTTAAGCTGATTTAAGGGGTCAGGGAAGCCCTCTCTGAACAGGTGCTGGATGAACTGAAATATAAAAGGTTACACAGAAGTTAGGGAAGGCGAGAAGGGGCCAGAACATTCCAGGCAGAAGGAATAACACACTTTTAAGGCCCCGAGGCCAGAGGGAACAGAACACATCAGGGGACTTTTGTGGCTTTGGCTTGCCTGCCTTCCCACTGTCACAGAAGTGCAGGGACAGGAGCAGAGTGCTAGGTCGACTCGCATGTAATCAGATTTTCTCTTGAAACTCCCCTGACTCACCAGTAAAGAAGGCTGTGTGGGAGTCTGTGCAGAGGATCCCGTAGAGCAAGTCTGAGAGCCTGTGGGACAGTCGGGGGAGGAGCAGGAGGAAAGGCACCGTGCAGGTGCCCGGGTGTTCAGACCTTTCTGCTCCAGTGGGCAGTGGAGGGTGGGGGGCAGAAAATTCTACACCACCACATGCCGAGACATTTTATTTTATGCTTGTGTTGGTAAGTTTCTACAACTTTAATACTTGCTGTATTAGTCAACCAGGACTGCCATAACAGAACATCGCAGACTGCATGGCGTAAACAACAGAAATGTATTTTCTCAGGGTTCTGGAGGCTGAAAGTTCAAGGTCAAGGTGCCAGCACGGTTGGTTGCTGGTGACACCTCGCTCCTTGGCTTGAAGACAGCACCCTCCCCTCTGTGTCCTCACGTGGCCTTTTCTCTGTGCACATCCTCTTATAAGGACGCCAGCCCCACTGAGTTAGGGCCCCACCCGGTGACCTCATTTAACCTTAATTACCCCCTTAAAGGCGCCATCTCCAAATGCAGTCATTGGGGGTTAGGGCCTCGCAAGGGAGCGAGGGCCAAAATGCAGCCCATAACGCTTACTAGTACGGTTGTCTGTTGTTGTCAGGATTAAGTGAGATAATGTAAGCGAAGCCCCTACCCAGGGGCCAGCATTAGCATCAGCACCTGCTCAGTGGACCCGACTCTGAAGCTGCACACTCTTCTCTGTATGGATGAGAACTTGGCCATCTGCTTCTGATCTTGCAAAGCTGACTTTTGCAGTTGGGGCCCCACTTGTACCAGCTCAGGCTGTTAATTGCCTCTCAGAGGGGCGGGGGTCCTGGAGCAGCGACGAGGGGTAACACTGCTGAGCACTTACCGTGCCAGGCACTGCTCACGCACTTCACATGTGTTAACGCTTCTCTGAAGCCAACACGATTCTCTTCAGTTTACGGTTGATGAGAATGAGGCACGGCAAGGCGATGCGTCCAGGGTCGTCGAGCTAGGAGGCAGTGCAGCTGGGATTCAGGCCCGCACGTGTAACCCCCTCCGGAGCCTGCCGACTGCGTTTCAGGTGTGATCCCATTTGCTCAAATTCTGTTGAAATCCCTGCATCATATTCTGTGATGGAAAAGGGGCAGGAAGGGCCAGCAGCCCCTCGGATCCCTTCTGTCTTGAGACTCCCCGAGAGCAGCCTGGGGGAGATTTACCTGGCTGATAAGTCTCAGCAAGTTCCCCAACCCTGAGGCTCCCCGACTGCTGTAGGGAAAGAGCTTCCCCCAGATGGGCCAGAGTTGGCCAGCTCCTGGTGCGGCTTGATCAGGGGTGGTGGTGTCGGCTTCTCTCTGTTCACTGGGAGATTGCTTCATGGCTCTCCACGCAGCCGTATTTCCCTTATCTCAACTCTTATTAAAATCAGACCATGCCCCTCTTATAAAAGGCGACTTGACTTTTATAAGATAATAAATCACTATCACAGTGCTTGTCTTCCTTTCTCTTGGCATGCAGTGATTCTCTCGGAGTCCAAAGGGCTTTGGAGATCCCTACAGGGGAAATGAAAGAGAAAGAGAAACAAAGCCATCACAAGGGGAAGGAGTTCTAACTGTTTCATGTTCCCCCCTGGATACAGCAAGAGAGAAGCAGATTTTGCTAAAGAATTAGATGGTACTTTCAACATTCCGTGTTGTCTCCGAGATGGAAAAGCGCGGCGTGGGAGGCAGGGTGTTTGCTGTGCCGGCGGTTTTCCGGGAGAGGCCGGGTGTCTCTGTGGTGGAGACATCTGAGCGGTGCCTGTCAGGACAGGGGCTGATGACCATGCAGCTTCCTCCTGAAGCTCAGACCCGGTGCGGCAGGGTCTGCGGCGGCAAATGTCTGTGACTAAGGGGTAGGGTTCCAGGTTGACACCCAGGAGATTAGCAAGAGGTGACAGAGTCAAAATTGCAGTGATACTTAAAAAAAAGAAAAAAAGGCCGGAAAAGTGAACTCCTTCTGAGCGGGCCAGACACAGTGCAGGGAGTGGGCATCAGGGGTCCCCAGAGTTCACTGCGGCCATGGCTGCATCCTCACGGGCCTCATGAAATGTTTTGAGGACAGTTGTGCTGGGGAAGACCCAGCTCGGGGCACTCAACAGAGAGAACTGATGGCGTCTGGGACAAGGCCTTTGGGGGAAGTGGCCTGCCTGCAAGCCGGGATTGGCTGCCCTCCAACTGGCCCCGGGGGTGAAACCAGCCCTGCCTCTGCTTCCTCTCCCTCTCCCTGTGCTCTGGGCAGAGTGGGGTCTCCCCGACTCACTGTGGGAGCACTGCCAGCCTGGGTCCTGCCGAGGCCACGCACCTGGGAAAGGCCCCAAGGAGACTCGGTGCCCTGCGGTGCCAGGCCTGCTTCCACAGACATCAGGGATCTCTGCAAAAGCAAAAAAAAAGAGTGGCTCTGTCCGCCATTCTCCAAGTCATCCCTTTAGTCTTGCAATCTTTTTTTAAGAGCTTTGTTCAGCGCTTTTTCTTTATTAATGCTTATGGTTGGAGGATGACGCATGTTCACCTCCATGAGAAATTACACAGGGAATCAGAAAAATTCATTGCCAGAGACAGAACCATCTTAATTTTGAGGTTTATCTAAAAAAGTGAGAGCTTTTGCTAATGGCTTGGAGAGAGAGGGTCCAGTTTCATTTATGAGAGAGGGAGAAAATGTGTTTACTCTCACACGTGCACGCACGCACGCACGGGAGTTTGCTTACGCCTCGGGCCCTAATTTTGCACCTGGCCTTCCTGGAGGAAAAATGAAGCGACATTTCTGGAGCACCTGCCTGCTTTGCACGGCTCATCTGTAACCCTCCCAGCAGTCCCTCGGGTAGGAATCACAGTAGTGACACTCGGGGAGCCTAACTGACCTCGGTGCACAGCTTGGCCACCGGCAGACCCTGGGTCTGGCTTCCCGGTTGGGGGAAGGAAGAACAGTAGCTGTCTGTCCACCCTGGGCCTTTTTCCTGGAGCCTTGAGACCTGTTCGGGCGGACATCTAACCAGAAGCAGCCTCCTTTCCAGAGGCAGTGAGAGGCCCTGTTTGCTGGGGAAAGCCTCTTCCTTGGGGACACGGGAGAAGGCTGGCTGTGCTCCATGGACCCACCCAGGGGGTGTGTGCCTGTGCGCAGGACTGCCAGCCCTGCCTTTAGAGCACACGTGGTGGCTCATGCAGGGAGAGGCTGTATGTGCAGGACTCGGGTTGGTGTGGGGAGGAACGGTTACCTGGGCTGGCCAAGGTAGGCTCTAAGGTGCTGAGGTTTACGACTTCAACATGCATTTAGGGGGTACAGAATTCAACTCATAACAAGGTCCTGGGGCTGTTTTCATCACTTCACTGTAGATGAGAAGGAATCGTTTCTCTTTACCTACTCCTAGCAAACAAACCCTGTTCATTTGTTAAGAGCACAGGCTCCGGAGATTGCCTGGGGCTGAAGCCTGGATCCGCCCACTCACTGTGTGACCTTGGACAAGTTGTGTAGCCTCTCTGTGCTCAGTTCCTCACTTACAAAATGGGAATATTAATAATACCAACACCACTGAGGGTTGACAAACATTAAATTAAAAATACACTCAAAATGTCCCCATCTTCTTGTGGTTATCATGACATGTCCTACCATATTTGGAAAAGGCTCCATCTAACAAAAACAATGAAAGCATCAGTATAATACCATGTACCAGGTATTATTCCAAATGCTGGTGCCTATACTAACTTGTTTAATCAAAACAATTCAATGAGACGGATGCTCTCATCTTCCATGGTTCACAGAGCAAAACAATGCCCTAGACAGAATAAGTCACGTGTGCACAGCCTCAAGGCTCATAAGTGGAAAAGGTCAGAGTCAGAATCTCAGTTTGTCTGATTCCGGACCCTTTTAGGAGCCTAGTGACTGGCTGCCTCTGCGGCAATAGTAAAGGGGGCTTGTGACCATGGGAAGAATCACAGGTCCCCTCCTTGACTTCCTCAGAAAGCCCTTCTGTGTTCAAAAGCCTGGCTCTGCAGGCACTTCCCAAAATGTCAGATTGGGCTCAGGAATCGCTTTAAACCGAGTCCCACATTTGAAGGGTGTTGGTCTCTCCTCCATCCGGTCTTGCCCTCCCCCACTCCCCGTGACTTTGGAAGGGGATGTTCCCAGCAGAGCCAGGAACAGGCAACCCCTGCCGCCTTCCGCCATCTTCCTGACACCTTGTCTCTGGTTTTGTGTCATCTTCTAGGGAAGTCGGCCAGGACGGCTCTGCTGACAAAGGGGACGCTCCATCATTGAAGCAAGAAGAGAATTTCCCTCCCAGGCCTGCGCGGGGCGCCACCTGGCCAGAGACTCCAAGCAGAACTACTTAGCTGGCCTGTCCCTGCCCAGGCGGGAACCCAGAGGCTCTCACAGGCGCCTCCCAGAGGATGGGTGGGAATTGTTCGTTGTGCCAAAGTCCTACTACTGCGTTTTCAATGGTTCCTTGTAAATAGTTTGCTCCTCTGCCCTGTCCCCCACTTCTTGTGCTACTGGAACCAATTTGTACCATGGGGGGATTTTGCTACCTTTTTAATCAAGCGCAGTTTCCATCTCCAGCACTACCATCGGAAGGTGTTTTTTCCAGGAGGGAGGGCTGATCACGCGTGCTTTTTTCTTTCTTCTTTTTCTTTGTTATTTTTATTTTATTAATTTTGGGGAGGGGGTAACATTAGCATTAGTGCCATTGTATCTACTGGATTTTAGGTAGGGAGAATTCATTTTTAAAGACAGTTTGAAATGCAGGAGATTTCTCGGGGAGAAGTCGGCAGTCTCCACTTGGAGAGAGTTTACAGATGGCAGGTCTTCCAAATCAAATCCATTTTCACTTCTCCCCCAGCCGCCTTTGGACTTCCCGTGCAGCCAGGCACGAGGCTTTCTGAACGGCCTCTTCCAGGTTCCTCAGCGGCCCGGCCTCTCAGCCAGAGCTTGGGCCCAGCCAGTGCTGGGAGACCTGGGGGGGCAGGCGGCTGTCCTTTTTAAGCCCCTTTTTGGGTACTCGCAGAAAGGGCTGCCACATCTGTTAGCATTATCTTCACTTTTATGAAATTACTACAAAAAGAGACCTTCCTATCCAGATGGTACAAAAATGGACCGCTTTGGTTTTCATTTCTGTTCCTGACTGCCATTTTTCAGTGTGGTATTTGACAATATTTCAGCTTGAAGCCTCACCGTGAACTGATTTCTTTTGTTGGTGTGTTTGTTTTGGGCCAATTTTAGATTCCTGAGTGCACTTTTTTCCTCCCGTTAGCCCTAACTTTTAAAGAGAAGAAACCAGGAGACATTTCTGGTGTAAATGTTGCAAGATGATCTTGGTCTGCGGCACCCCTCTCCCCCAAATTTGAGTACACTGCACAAATCAAACGCTAGGGAGTTTGGAAAGAAACAATTTTTCTAACTTGTTGCTCATTTGTTGTAACTCAATAAAGCAAAGACTAAACATTTTTATAACCTTTTCCTCTGCTCTTGGTCCTTCATTTCTGTCCGGCTCCCAGGGCACAGCAAGAGGGGTCCAACCCCACCACCTCCCGTTCCAAATCTGTTACGGTCGCATTTCTCATTTTCCACCTTGGGGAGGCTGGACATCGCAAGTGTGGACTTTAAAAACACTGTAAATGTCCACGTGGGCATCACTGTCATATGTCTTTGACACGAAAAAGTAAGTGATAGGCCCTGGCTTCTCCAGGGTCTTTACAAAGGTTCATAAAATACTGCAGAGAGGAGGTCAGAGTGGGGGTGGGACCCGCAGGCCATGCCTAGCTCCCCTGCTCACTCTTGGGTGACCTCGGGTAACTCGCTTCCCTCCCTAGGCTGCCGGTGGCTGGTGACTGCCATCTCTCCAAGAAGGCTGTGTTTTGTGTGTCTGCCCAGGTGCGGTTCAAAGGGCCTCTCCCTGTTCCTGGGTGACACACATCGAGACCAGTGGCTTCCAAACCTGCGCAGGCACCAGAATCACTTGGAGGACTGGTCAAATTTTCTGATTCAGCACACCTGGGTGGGACCCAAGAACGTGCCTTGCTAACAAGTTCATGGGTGAGGCTGATGCTTCCGGCACAGGCGCCCCACTTTGAGAAAACTCTGGTTTCATTTCTACAGGGATTTACAGACTTCTGGCCGGTTTCTTTAAACTAAGCATGTGTAAAAAGCAAGCATAGGCATATTCTTCAGATATGAAAGAAACAAGGCCTCTTAGGAGAAAGGACCTTTCTTCCCTCCCCCACCCCCAAATGCAGGAAACACTGAAGAAGTGGGGATTTAGAAGAGGCTGGGCTACTCGAAAGATTACCTCAATATTGAGATCAAATGCAGTTGCATTGTGGGAGAGTTCTGGTCCTTAGCTTAGAACAAACCTCTGCCTGATGCAGCCGTGGGCTCCCGTTGCCTTGGAGATACTTGCCCACTAATCTCTTCCCCCAGACCTCCTTCACCGCTTCCTCATTCTCCATCTCTTGGGCCCCTGCATTCCCCACCCCCTTCTATGGCACACTCGGGATGCAAGGATGTCTCTCACCTATTGGATTCTGCCCAGTGCCCCCACCCACCCCGAAGCTCATCCTG
>PVKM010043097.1:0-12613 GCA_004027735.1 Carollia perspicillata
ATGTCTTGTAATGCTGGTTTGGTGGAGGTGTATTCTTTTAGCATTCTTTTGCCTGGGAAACTCCTTATTTCACCTTCCATTTTAATTGAAAGAGTTTCTGGGTAGTGTAGTCTTGGTTGCAGGCCTTCACTTCTCATTACTTGGAATGTTTCTTGCCATTCCCTTCTGGCTTGTAGTGTTTCCATTGAGAAGTCAGATGCTAGCCTTATCAGGGCTCCCTTGTATGTTACTAGCTGTTTCTCCCTTGCTGCCTTTAAGATGATCTCTTTGTCTTGGAACTTTGTCATTTTAATTATGATGTGTCTTGGAGTGGGCCTCTTTGGGTTCCTCTTGATTGGGACCCTCTCTGCTTCCTGGATTTGTGTGACTTTCTTTCATCAAATTAGGGAAGTTTTCCATCATTACTTTTGCAAACAGGTTTTCTATCCCTTAATCATCTTCTCCTACTTCTGGTATCCCTGTTATACAGATATTATTATGTTTCATGTTGTCCTGCAGTTCTCTTACCACCTCTTTGTTCTTTTTGAGTCTCTTTTCCTTTTCTTGCTCTTTCTGGGAGTTTTTTTCTATCTTGTCCTCCAGCTCTGTGATTTGATCCTCTGCTTCATCTAGCCTGCTTTTGATTCCTTCTACTGTGTTCTTCAATTCAGAAATTGTATTCTTCATTTTCTCTTGGCTCTTGATAGTTTCTATTTCCTTTTTCATCTTGATATGGTTTGCAGTAAGTTCATCATATTTTTCCTGTAGTTTTGGATAATTCTCAGTGAGCTCATTGAACTTCCTTGTAACCATTTCATTGAACTCAATATCCGTTAGTTGCCTTGCCTCTACTTCATTTAGCATCTTTTCTGAGGCTTCCTCCTTTCCTTTCTTTTTTTTTTTAACAAACTTTTAAAAAAGATTTTATTTGTTTTTAGAGAGAGAGGAAGGGAGGGAGATAGAGAGAGTGAGAAACATCGATGTGTGGCTGCCTCTCATACGGCCCCCACTGTGGACCCAGCCTGCAACCCAGGTGTGTGCCCTGACTTGGAATTAAACTAGTGACCCTTTGGTTTGCAGCCCATGCTGAGTCCACTGAGCTATACCAGCCAAGGCTTCCCCTCCTTTCCTTTCATTTGGGGTTTGTTTCTTTGTCTTCCCATTGTGTAAGTCTTCTTGTTAGCCTTAGCTTCTTAAATTGATCTGTTCTGACTCTGAGTTTGTGGTATGAACTTCTATGGTAGGAGACCTATGTGATTCAGTGGTGCAGTCTCTTTGATTTACTGAACTTGTTGCTCTTGAGATGCCGTTTATGTTGGCTCTCTGGATGTAATTGGGTTTTGATTGTTGTTGGTTCATTCTTTGGTGGGTCCTTCCCTCCAACTGGTTGACTGAAAGTTACTCCACCCACCTCCTCTTGTATACTGTTATGCAGGTGCTGCCAGAACAAAACCACAAAGCCCAGGGAACAAACCCACATTCATAAAAATATCTTCCCTGCCTTGCAATTCCAGTATCAACAGCAAATGAACCAGTATTAATAACTGTGTAAAGAGATTAAGACTATTATAAGAAAGGAGAGAAATAAACTACAGTATAAATTCTAGTGACTTAATATGCATGAACTTGTTGGACAAGAAATGAATGTTGAAAAGCTATGCAGGATAGAAAAACATCACTAATCATGGAGAAGACCACAGTGCATTTTGTCTCTGTAGTCTCTCATATTTACCACTGTTTTTTCATTCTGGATCAGCCTCTAGTGATGTCAGATGTTGACCCCATCTGACCTTAGGCAGCCTGCTCTGAGACTGCCAGGGATCTGCTTTCTATGCTTGTTTCCTTCAGTTGTTAATCTAGTCACTTTACTCTCAGCAGTCAGACTTAAGCTCCATAGGGTGGGGCAGAATTCCTCCTGAGACGGGGGCTATTGTTTCTTCTCAGGCTACTGCTGCTCCGAGGGGAGTGGTCTACCTGAGCACAATGGCTGCAACCTTTTGGGGGATGACAGCACCAGGATCCTGTCAGTTCTTTGCTCAGTTCTTTCCCCCAAGCCTCCATTCCCAGTCCCTCCTTAAGTTGCTCTAGTCCACTCTGTTCCCCCTTTGCCAGGGCTCTATGTCTGTGGCTGTCTCCTTCAGTTATTAAATAGTCACTCTGCACTCACCAATCAAGCTTAAGCACCACAGAGCCACTGCAGAGTCTCTTTTGGTGGTGGGGCTGTTGTTTCCCCTGTGGCTGCTAGTGCTTAGAGGGGAGTGGTCTGCCTAAATATGATGGCTGACACTCTTTGGAGGATGACTCAGCACCAGAATCCCTGTGGCTACTCATTGCTCTCTCTCCAAAGCTTTCATCCCCAGTCTCTCCTCAGGTGTCTCCAGCCCACACTGCGCCTGCCTTTGTCAGAACCCCAGGTAAGTGACAGCAAATGAAATTTTGTGCATTGGCCCTTTAAGTGGTTCTTTGCATCTCCAGCCATTCATCTCTGGCAGAAAGCAACTCTGCCCCTTTTCACCACCAGTTGTGATCTGTGTACTTTTTGGCCTCTGGTGTTCTAGGCTGTGGATGCCAGGTTAGAGTTTAGATCCCTTTCTTCTCAAGGGGATCCAACCTGCCACTTAATTATCTCTCTGGTACTGCCACCTGTCGTTGCCTGGCCAGTCCTCTGGAATCTCCACCACACTCATTACCAGACAGGTTGTGCCAAAGCTGGTTCTTCTGTCTGTCTGGGGTTATAAGGCTTCTCTCTTACTATCATTCAGTTGTTTGTTCTGGGTAATTTCTCCACAATTTTGTTGTAATTCCAGATTGGTCCTGGGAGGAGGCTAATGTGGCTTCCATTCACTTCTCCACCATCTTGCCAACTCTGATTTACTCCTGCCCTTCTATTATAAATGATAGCTTTGCTGGATAGAATAATCCAGGTTGCAGGTCTTTCTTTTCATCACTTTGAATACTTTTCCCCAGTCTCTTCTTGCCTGCAAAGTTTCTTTTGAGAAATCAGCTGACAGTCTTATGGGAATGCCTTTGTTGGTAACTATGCTTTTCTCTTGCTGCTTTTTAAGATTATCTCTTTATCTTTAACCTTTGGCATTTTAAACATGATGCATCTCAGTATGGTCCTCTTTGGGTCCAACTTGATTGGGAGTGTCTGTGCTTCCTAGACTTGTACATCTATTTCTTTTGCCAAATTAAGGAAGTTTTCTTTCGTTATTTGTTTAAAGTTTTCAATTTCTTGGTCTTCCTCTTCTCCTTCTGACATCCCTAGGATTTGATTGTTTTGTCAGCACATTTGGAGATGTCCAGAGTCTTCTTACACTCTCATTATTTTTTAAAATTCATGTTTCTTCTTTGTGTGCTGGTTGAATGTTAATTTCTTCCTTATGTTCCAAATTGTTGATTTGAGTCCTGGCTTCCTTTTCTTTACTGTTGGCTCCCTGCAGATTTTTCTTTATTTCACTTACTGTAACTTTCATTTTTTTCCTTTATGTTGTTGCAATAGTCAATGAGTTCTCTGAATATCCCAATCACCAGTGTTTTGAACTCAGTATCTGATAGGTTAGGTATCTCCATTTTGTTTAGTTCTTTTTCTGGGGTCTTGTTCTGTTCTTTCATTTGGCCCATATTTCTTTGTCTCCCCAACTTAGCAGTCTCCCTTGTTTGTTTCTGTGCATTAAGTAAAGCTTCTTTGAGCCCCTGTCTTAGCATACCTGTTAAATTGTATGGGGAAGAGTTTACGTATTTGCCAGGGCAGAGCAAGCCACTTTACCACTTTATGGCTCTGTGTGTTGGGTTGAGGCCAGAGAGCAGACAATGCTGCTGCCTGTCTTCTGGAGGCTTACCTGGCACCCACCCTGTTTCCAGTTCACTCACTTCCTGTATGTAACTGGCACCCTTCTGGCTGGTGCCCTGATGATAATTCTTAGAGTGGATGGGTTTATGTACATTCTGAGTCCATGTGGGCCCTTTAAATGGGTTCTCTTGAGTAACCAGCAGTTTCTTCCGCTGCCCCAACCCCCACTGGTTTTTACAGCAAGAAGTTATGAGGCTTTCTCTTCCCCATGTGGGAATCCTGGGCTGTGTGGTCTGGCCTGGGGCTGGAATTGCTTGCTCTCAAGGTATCCTTCTCAATTTTTATCCACCACATATGAATGTGGGACTGCTCATTCCACCGCTGCTGCTGCCACTTCTCCATGCCACACTATGTCCTATCTGCCCCGGGCCCCTATCTCTGCCCCTCTTACTCATTTGGATGAATATGTCTTCTTTAAATCCTTGGTTGTCAGACTTCCATACAGTTCAATTTTCTAGCAGTTCTGCATGTTTTTTATTTTGAAGTCAGTTGTGATTCTTCTTGTGGTTGTGCAAGGAGGTAAAGCGTGTCTACCTAAATCTCCATCTTGACTGGAAGTCCAAAGTGTACATGTTTTATTGGTTCTGGTTTTATATTTTCTTGAAGTTAAGCACTCCACAGTTAATATGCATTTACTGCTAGTTTGAGGTATATTCAGTCCTTTTAGGTGCCATTGCAGAGAAGAAGAGGGAGCAGAAATATTAGACATGATTTGTTCCCTGAAGAATTATTGGAACTTTCCCTGACCAGTGTAGCTCAGATGGTTGGATGTTGTCCCACAAAGCGAGAGGTCATTGGTTTGATTTTCCAGTCAGAGAACATGCCTGGGTTGTAGTTCCATCCCTGGTTGTCATATATGAGAGGCAACCAATTAATGTTTCTCTCTCACATCCATGTTTCTCTTCCTCTCTTTCTGTCTCTTTACCCTTTTCTCTAAAAAAATAAATAAGTAAAACTTATTTCAAAAAAAACCCAAAATCATCAGTGCCCTTTAAAAATTATTAGAACATAGTGGTTGACATAAACTGAATGCAGGGGAAAAAAACAATACAAACACAGACACCAGTTTATGATCATAACACCACATTTTGTGATTTTATGTGTGGTTTGAGACAATGGGAACAAAGCATGACAACATAATAACATAGAAAGGAAACTTGCAAAGGAAATCAGGACATCTGTCTTCGGATTAAGTTTCTACCACTAAACTCACAACATGACCTTATACAAATTATTTAATATCTTTGGGCCTCAAATTTCTCATCTCAAAATGGTGATGGGGTAAGGTTGAACTTGATCAGCTAGCTTTAAAGTCTGTTTTAGTACAAAATGTTAGTGATACTGTGAGTGAATCAGGGAGAGCTTCTTGGAAGAGGTACATCTTGAAGTGGGTCTTAAATGATGCAATTAATATAGAGAGGCAAGGAGGAAGTACAGGCAAGGCATTACAGGCAAGGAGAAGAATGAGCATTGAAATCTGGTGGTGAGAATATACCAGGCTAGTTAAGGTAGAGAGACCATTCCAAGGATTAATGAGTAATTAAGTTAGAGGAGAGTAAGTGGTAGGAAGAAGGGGAGATGTAAAAGGCTTTGAATGTCAGACTGAAGTGTTTGAACAGTTGATTTACAGGTAACTGGGAGCCAATGAAGACTGAGTATTGGGATGACTTGGTCAAACCAACTGGTGAGAAAAAATTATCCTTGGCAGTGTACTTGGTCCTGGAAACATCTATAAATCTACTTTGTTCCTCCTGAGCTGGTATAGTTAATTTGGGGTCATTTGTGAAATTGCGATTCTTGATATTTGCTGCAACATTTAGTTTTAGGTCTGCATTTTCAAGTCTTGTGCTAAGGTCGCTGGCATGACCTGCTTAACTGCCTGCCTATACACTTGGATTCAGTCCATAGTGGATTATTTGGCTTTCATGGACTAAACATGCTAATGGCATTCCTAATTTGAAATTTTAACTGATGATGAATGACCAGGAAAATGGAGGAGATGAAAAAAGTTCATTTTGACGGTCAAGAATGGGATGTTTGTAGACCTGAAAACAGATGAACAGATTGAGAGCAATTTGAAGGAAGATTAAAACAATGAATTTTGGGGGAATCTTTGACTTACAATACTATGGCTGAGATATGGGGAAAAGCTGATGAGAAGCACTCATCCAGTCCTGAACTGCCAAGGATTGAAAATGAACTCAGATTAATAAGAGAAAATAGATGGCTTTAATGCCATAGAGAAAGAAGTTGGTAGAATTTGATGTGGTTGGTCACAGGCATGTGTAGGGGTAGGGTGGGGTGGGGAGAGTAGAACTAATAGTATCCCTGAGGTGATGGTATTTAGAGACAATGGAAATGATTGTCTTAGATCCTTCGTGATTTGGTGTTAATACTGGAGGCAGGCAGACAACAGCAGTAACCATTTTCAATATGTGTAAGTATGTTTGTGTGTATCCTTACCTGAAAAGGAAAAAAATATTATTTTAGTAAGGATTGTCCCTGCCCAAAATTACTTTACTGCCCTTCAACTCTAAAAAAAAAATACTTTTTTCTGGCATGAACCATGGACAGGGGATAGTGATAGAGGAGGGGAAAACAGGTAGGGAAAATAAATTAAGAAAGAGGGGTTTGACAGACAGAATTGCTGTGATGAAAATAGTCAGGGAGAAATGTAGCTTTCTTTTCCTCTTAAGAATGACCTGTTGTGTTCCTAGATGCTCCTTTTCCTCTTTCCCAGTCATTCCCCTTTATTACTGAGAGTTAGTGCAAAATGCACAATTCATCAGTTCTACGGCAAGAGGGAATTTCAGGGAAGAGTCTATACACAATTAAAGTCACTTGTAAGGACAAGGTGTCACATAACTCAGTTGTCTTGGATGAAGAATAAAGCATTAAACAGGCATTTCCAGAACCTGCCTGTCATCATTAACCTTTGAATTTTAAAGCTCTATCCTCTGGTTTGTAACCTTTGAGGCTACTACCATTTCTGGTAGGTCATGTTCCCTTTTCCCACAGTACATATGCCAGAAAGAGGCTAAATTCCCTCTCTTTTTCTCTCACAGCTTTACAGGTCTCTGCATTAACAAGGCCATTTCTCAATGGCCTCTCCTAAGGGCCTTAACTTGCCCTTAGGAGAAAAATTATACCAGTGTGACCATCATTTCTATCCAAGAGTTCTTGGTATTACTTCATTCAGTCATTTCACAAATAATTACTGAACATCTACTATGTGCTAGGAACTTGTTTGAATTCTGGGGATTCAAACAAGTGGAAAGGAAAGTAAATAAGACAGACACCAGCACTTACAGGGCAGGGGCTAGGGAAATGCAGATATTAAATACACAAGCAAACACATAAATTTAATAAATGTTTTAGAAAATGATAAATACAATGAAGAAAACAAAACAGGATGACATGATAGGAAGTATCTAAAAGGCTACTTTGGTCAATATATTTACTTATTCACTTAATCTTATAACATATCCAAAACAATTGGGAATTACTTCACCAATCTTGCTATCATCAAACTTAAAGTTCAAGATTTTATCCCACCAACTTTTGATTTGGAAAGTTTTCAACCCTGTAGAAAAGTTGTAAGAACAATAAAGTGAACACATATTCTTGATTAATATTAGCCATTTTTGTTAACATTTTGCCACATTTACTTGACATTTATAACTCCTCTCTCTCTCATTCTTTCTCTCTCTAGCTGAACCATTTGAAAGTTACTTTAAGCATTTAAGAATGTATCTCCCAAGGAAAAGGACATTCTTGTACATACACAATGTAATTATCATATTCAGGAAGTATAACAATGATACATTAATTATTATCTAATAAAAATACATAGTAAAATTTCTCCAAATGTCCCAATAATGCTTCATATAGCTTTTTAAAAATATGAATAGAAGATCAAATAATAGATCGCATTTAGTTGTTATTTTCTCTTTAGTCTCCTTTAATCTAGAATATTCCTCAGCTTTTATTTGTCTTTCATGACATTAACATTTTTGTAGAGTATGGGTCAGTTCACTCTTCCTTGAATTATTCCTGGACTATTCCTTGAATTTGGTTTGTTTGATTGTGGAAGGCACCTCTCAAGAGGCAATTTTTAGTTGAGTCCCAAATGAAAAGAAAAATCCAGCCATGCAAACATCTTGAGCAAGTAGATCCAGGCAAAGGGAATAGCAAGCACAAAGTCTCTGAGATGGGAACATGTTCGGTGCATTTCAGGAAGAGAAAGGAGACCAGAGTGGCTGGATCCTAAAGATGGGAAGGGGAGAAGGGTATGTGATGAAGTAAGATAGTTAGGCAGGATTTAGATCATGATGAGCCCTATTTAACTCATAAGAGAGAGTTAGGATTTTATTCTAATTGTAATGGTAAAACATTAGGAGTTTATTCAAGTGCTCTACTCCTGATAAGCTACTAGGAGTTTAAAGCAATTTGGTGACATGATAAATTTAAAAATTTTAAGTGGTTTTTATTTTCTAAAATTTTTACTTTAAATGCAATTTAAAGAAACAAATAGTTATTTGTTACAGCTGATACCCCCCTCCTAAAAACAATTCCCTAGAGACAACTACTTTGAACTTCTTTGGCTAAATGGTATGCTTATAAAACTAATTAATAATTTTCAGATTAAAGCATTCTATGGAAGAGGAGAGTTTAGCTCCTTATCACCACCAGCCCCCATATACACACAAAACAGACTTTCTATGCTACCACTCTCCCAGTACAACAATATCATAATTTTGACATTATATCAATATTCAGTGTTTATACTATTCTGACTATGGAAATCCTACTCACAATTGAGTTACAGACGTAGTATAATAATTACTTTTCCTTTCTTGCACATCTGTTTATATGAAGCTGATAATTATCTAGTTTTTTTCAGTTTTTAAAAAAGATTTTATGTATTTATTTTCAGAGACAGGGGAAAGGAGGGAGAAAGAGAAGGAGAGAAACATAAGTGTGTGGTTGCCTCTCACATGTCTTCTACTGGGGACTCAGCCTGCAACCCAGGTATGTGTCCTGACTGGGAATTGAACTGGGTACCCTTTGATTTGCAGGCCGGCATTCAATCCACTGAGCCGTACCAGGGAGGGCTCAACTTTGTCTTTTTGTATATATTTAGCATTGCTTCCCATATAAGCTGTCCCCCAATTGTTTAATCTTTCCTCAATATGTGAAGATGCATTGGCTTGTCTATCAATTTCATCTTTTGGGAGATATACTTTTGAATTGTTCCAAAATGGCCTAATTGCTCTCTAGGTTTGTGGCATTGCTCTTATTCTGCATTATTTCTAATCATCTTTAAATCATTACTTCATTATCTTCTAGCTCTTAACTTTTGAAAAGTCTAAAGCCATCTGATTCCTGATCCCTTGTGTGTTACCTTTATTTTTTTTCTAAAAGTTGTTATGTTTCTTGTTTTTCCCTTATTATGTAGTGTCACATTGTTAGACCCTGGTGCATATCCATTTTCTTCCATTGTGGGCACTTTGTGGGTCCTTTCAGTCTTAAAACTGTCTTTTAATTCTAATAAATTTTCTTGAATTATTTATTTCATGTTTTTTCTCTTCAATTTTCCTGATCTTTTTTTCTGAACTCATTGTTCTGTTGTACTTCCTGGACTAATCCTATAAGTTCCTTATATTTTATCTTCTATCTCCCTTCTCTTTATCTGTTCACTTTACTTCTGGGTGATCTCTTCAGTTTTTATCTGCCAATACTTCTGCAATACTGCAATGCAACTCTGACACTAACTACCCAGAGTTAATGTAGATTTTACTAGTTAAGTGTACAGTTCCTATACAGTAGCCCTCATTTCAGATGCTGGCCATAAGTTCAGGGGTCCCCAGGCTACTCACACTTATGATTAACTGGCTACAAATTTAAGGGTTCTCATGACCTACTCAGGTTTGGTAATTCTGTAGAACAACTCACAGAACTCAGGAAAATACTGTGCTTATAATTACAGTTTTATATAAAGCATACAAATGAGAAGCAGCCAAATGAAGAGATCCATAAGATGAAGTCTGAGAGGGTCTCCAAAGTGGAGCTTTCATTCCCCTGTCCCCAATGGGATCAAGATTCATCAGTATCCTAGCAGAGTTTTTATTATGTTTTTTTAAAAGATTTTATTTATTTATTTTTAGAGAGAGGGGGAGGGAGGGAGAAAAAAGGGAGAGAAACATCAAGTGCAGTTGCATCTCATGCACCCCCAACTGGGGACCTGGCCTGCAACACAGGCATATGCCTTGACTGGGAATAGAATTGGCAATCCTTTGCTTCACAGTCTGCACTCAATTCACTAAGCTACACCAGCCAGGGCTTTATTATGGTTTTATTAGGTAGACATGACTTACTGAATCATTGACCACATGTTTTAATTCAATATCCAATACCTGCTTCCTCCCCAGAGGTTAGATTGGGCTGATATCATTTGGCTCAAAGCCCTAACCCTTTAATGATATGGGTGGTCTTTCCAGCACAGCTAGCTCCTGAAACTATCTAGGGGCTTGCCATGAGTCACCTCATTAACATTAATTCAGAGATGATCCCAGAGGTCCACCATTAATACCAAAGACACTCATATCACTCAAAAAAATCCCAAAACTTAGAAGCTATATTTTAGGAATCCGGGACAAAGACCAGACAAATTCCTTATTATACAACATTTACTAATAAGAAATTCAAGAACAGGAATTTTTAAGAGTAATTTTTGTTTTCTGAGTATCCTTTTAAAAAATAATTCTCTTTTTCTTTGATGGATGCAATGTCTTCTCCAATCTCTTTGAGAATAAGAATGGTTATGCTTTTTTTTTTTCAGTTCTTGGTTTATTTGTTGGTTTAGATCTCTACCTTTCAGAATCTTTCTATCTTTATCTCTACCTTTCTATCTCTATCTTTCTATCTATCAATCAGGAGCTTTCCTCAAATACCTCATCGTACTTAGCTGTCTGCTCATATTTGTGAATAGGTAGCTAGAAAGCTCATTAAAAGGTCAGAATACTTAGTAAGACTTGTAGACTATTAATGCACTAGTCTTCACTTGTTGTGTAACAAATCACCACAAGCTTTGTGGCTTCAAATGACACCTACTGATTACCAGAAGTTAGAGCCTGGCATAGTTGGGTCTTCTACTCAGGGTCTCATAAGTTGCAATTAAGGTGTTGCTCAGGATGCATTCTCTTCTGGAATTTGACTGGGGAAGAATTTGCTTCCAAGCTCATTCAGGCTTTTGGCAGTATTTATTTCCTTGTGGTCATATGACTAAGGACATTAGTTTTTGCTAGCTGTTGACCGAGGTCAACGGTCTCGATCTTGTGTGTGTTCTCGGTCTTGTGTGTGGCCTTAGATCCTAGAGCCCACACACAGCTCCTTAAGGCTGCTGGAAGTTTTTTTGCCATGAGGGCTTCACCAACATGCACTCTTAGTTTGTCAGGCTCACAAGAGACCCTGGCTACAGTCTGCTAAAGCAGAACCTTATATAACATAACTTAATCATAAGAGTGAATCCCATCATTTTTGCCATATTCTGTAGGCTAGGAGCAAGTCATAGGTCCTACCAGCATCTAAGGGGGCAGAATTATACAAAGGCATAAACACTAGGAGGTGAGACTCATTTGGAATCAACTTAGGCCTATCTACCACAATGAGCTTCCCTGCAAAATTGTCTGGTTATGTCATTTCATTGGACAACACCTATGAGTTAAGTATTGGGGTTTGGACAAACCCCAGTACTTAATATTTAAGTATTTCTTGGGTTTTTCATATTCCCAAAGAAAAAATATTCTAATACCCTAGAGGTTATAAGTTTAAGTGCCAGCATGCTGAGAATCAAGTGGGGTAAGGGACTAGAAGTCTCAACAATCAATATGTAAATTTCTAAATTTTCCTGTTTCCCATATATTACTGCTCTCTCAACTGTGCTCAATGTTAAGCCTAGCCCAGAGACCCTTTGCTTATTCTTAAAAAAGGATAAGCCTCACATCTTCCAGTTGACAGGAGGACAGAAAAAATCACCAAACTCTGTGAAGTTGTGGATGGGATCTAACAGCTTAATAAAAGTACAATCAATACTCTGCATTCAGTCTCACTTTCACCCCCAATTCTGGAAGTATTGGTACTACCAATTGTTGAGTCTTTGCAGATTCTTGCTGTGAATTGTGCTGCTTACTAACTTTTCCCCACTGTCAGTTTTGGATTCAATTTCCTCAGGAAATTAACCTTGTATTTCTATTTTCTAGCTTCAAAAACCATGTTGTTATAATAATTTCTCCCCAGATTACTGTCATTTTAGTGAGATTTGGCAAAACAGTGGAGGTAAAGACATGTAATCAAATTGTTGCAGTCAATGGGATGTTCTAATTTACATCTTAAGATTACACTGACCTTTTTTTTTTTTTTTTTTGAAGAATAGAGTATGAGGGAGGAATAGAAAAGTTGGGAGAAAGTTAGGAAGCCAATCAAGAGATATTTAAGAGAAGAAATAGAGACTGGCAATAGATTGAAAATTGGGGGCAGAGAGAGAAAGAACATGTCACTAATGACCCCTAAACTCATGTAGCAGAATGGATTGTGCATTTCATCTATTTCTTTTTTTTCTTAAATATTTTTATTTTAATTGTTTTTCAGTACAGTTTTCTGTCTTTTACTCCCATCCCGGACCACCCCCCAGTGCTCCCCCCTCCCTCCCCTTTCCACCCCCCTTAGTTTTTGTCCATGTGTCCTTTATACTTGTTCCTATAATCCCCTCCCTTTTTCCCT
>PVKM010043098.1:0-12614 GCA_004027735.1 Carollia perspicillata
GTATATTTGCAAAAGAGAGATATCTAGTTAGATAATAGGATGGCCAATGTCTAATTCTGGAATGATCAGTTGGCCCTTTGGAGTTTTATTGCCAGAAGTTCTGGAATAACTGTCAGATAAACAATGAGCATATGACCAAAGTAGGAAGTGAGACAAGCTGATCAACATAAAACCCAGCACTTGAATCTCAGCAAAAATAATGGCCTTGCTGTGGTTTCAATATTTGTACATTCTTCTTGCCTATGGAAAGGGTTTTTGCCAGTGCCTGGAGCAGAATATTGAGGTATTTCACTTAGAAGGCAACATACCAAACAACACGTATATTCCCCCCTGTTAGGTTCTGAATGAAAATCTGAGTTGTCAAGCATTTATTCTGATCCCAAAGTGATTTCACACTGTATTACAATGTGAAGGGTCAGATACCCAACCTAGATTTATGGATATGTTCAGGAAAATACATATTTCATTAAAATTCAAGAATACTGATAATATTTTAATATTGTTTTAAATAATTAATACCGACATGTCTGCCAATACCTAAGCAATGATTTTCCTTGAATCTCACATTTCCTTCTGGGTTCAGTTTATTTGTCCTTGATATAGATCACCTAGTTCTTATTCCTAAAAGAAGTTTTATTCTTACCATCCAGGAAATTGTTCTATTTTTATTTGATTTCTTTAAATTAAAAAAAGGTTGAAGTGTTTCTTTTCATTCTAATTATATTAAGACGGCCAAAACAGTTTATTTGCTTACCAAATCTCTGGATTAAGATATACAGAGATTTTCAGATTTTGAAATTTCAAAATTTAATTAGGCATCTCAGTTGCAACTGAAGAACTGGTCTCTAACTTCAAAATAAATTCAAACTCTAGGTGTCCAAGTCAGAAATCCTTAATAATACCGGCTTATCATCCTGCTTTTTAATTACCATTTTCTTGTGTCCTCTAATTATTTACATTATTTTTCATCAAAACATTCTTTGGACATTCTGCAGTATGTAAGAATGTTATTTAATTCAGGATTTCTATTTGCAAATGCATCAGTCTTGATGAAGGAGAAAGATATGGGGAAAAGAGAGAAGCAGAGAATTGTTTCAGATTTATGGCTCAAGAATCACCCTTGCAAGATCACAAGTCACTTCTTGCTCTGTTTTGCCTGAATTGCTTCTAAACCTATTTTGTATCACATGATGATTATCCTTAACAGAATGGTTATTAGAGAAGATATCAACCTATATTGACATGATAGAACACATGCAGTTTCATGTGTAGAAATAGATATAACTTGTCCCCCTATGAAACTCTAGAAAGAATTATACAGAGATGATGAAGAAGAAGGGATATGGTAACACACTAAAATAACAACACGAGGTGAGAGATCTTTTCATTGCATCATAAAAAAACTGCTCCTATTATCTTGAAAGTTAGACATTAGTATTAGTCAGCAAGGTTGAAAACGATAACCTAGGTAAAAACAATGTTAGGCTGAAATTAAAGGTCAAGCATACATGAAGGTTATTTTAAAAATCCTAGTAGTGGTGCAGCTTTTAGTCTGAGAAGTTTCAAGATTTTAAAAATCCTCATTCAAATAAAATGACTAGCCTATGTGTATGTCGAGGTAATATTAAAATAATTAATTGCTCTTTTTTTTCATTCAGTCCAAAGCTAAACTATTACATCCTCCAAGTCAATATAGCATGTGAAATTAAAGTATTAAAAATTAATTTTCCATAATTATTCTTTATTGAAATAAATTATTTAGTATTAATTCTAATACTAATTTTCCTTTTGGATCATTGGTAAGTTATTTCATCCCTTTAAATAGACTGAAGATTCTACATGGGGAATAATTTGCCTTGGGAAGAGAATGAGCTACTTCAATATAGAGAACATTGAGTAGAGGAAGAATTATAATTTAGTAAAGTCATTGCAGATAGGGTGTCATTATTTATATATCTTTTCAGTAGGTCCTTTTCACCTCAAATGATTTCATTAGTTTCTCAATGCATTAGTCTTTATTCCTAAAACAAATTTAAGATGTATTACTTTAAAAAAAGCAATGTTCTTTCCCTTCAATTTTTATTAGTTGTACACTGTGCAGTTTGACTTACTTACTTAAAACTGGTTAGTCAGAATTTACAAAATACAATAAAAATATTTGTCTTTCTATTTCAAGGAAAGATGTAAGATAGATTACCCTTTAAAATATATATATTTCAGAATATTTTCCCTTCCCATCTTCAACCAGCACATGCAACACATTCTCTCATTGATTCACCTCACCAACTGGTGGTAGCTGTCTGGAGAATCACACAATTTAACATTATTATTGAGAACAGACAGTCTCCTAGATGTAGAGACAAATACTAAATGATCTTAAACCTGCGGCAGAGTAAAATATATTTTTAAAGAAAAATACCTGCACAGAAAGAAAGCATTGTCAATATCAGCCATTAATTTGAAACTTTCTGCTTCTCAATTTTATACCACTTGGGTTTAGAGACATTGATAGTTATCTGTTGGTAGTTTATACCAGCTAAGTATTATATATATCCAAACTGTTACCAAAGGGAGATATTCTTTGGAGAATGCCTTCCATCACTACTCTGAGGAAATCCTGTACTTTTCTCTCCACCTTTATTAAAGTAAAAATGATAAATAAAATTACATGTTTTTAAGATGTCCAAATATAACACTTGATGTTTTGATTACGCATATACATTGTAAAATAATTACCGTACTCACCTAATTAACATATCGTCACCAAAGTCATGAGTAAGCTTACAGATTACATTCCATTTCATTTTGCTTACTTAATTACAGATATCATCACCACATTAGTGACTAATAGAAATCTAGTGGTCTTGATAATACTATGCAACTTATAAATGAAAGCTATCTAATTAACTTAAGACAAAAAATAATTTTATAATATAATGTTAACCTAAGAACATATGCCTTTCTCCTTGAATAGATAAAAGATTAAGTACATATGCATGCAGTTAAATCATGACTGACTTTAAGTCTCAAACACAAGAAAGTTTCAAAGTATAAATATAAGTTTAGTAATTGTCACTTTTGATACAATAACCAGGATTTACTTAAAAATGAAGTGGGAGGATGTTTCCAAAATGACACATTTTTAGCTGTGGTTTGTGATTTATGTTTTTAGTGAATTGGGGTGTTTTTCTAAAATAGAATTATGTGTCTAACCATAACTGAGGCAAATAATATATAATATGTAATCCTAAAAACTCAAATATGCTTTTACCTCACACAGAAAAAAATGATGTATTATCTCTCTGTCTTAAATGATATCTTCGATAATGTCATACTGAAACCTTTGTCAACTTAAAATTTAAGAAGCAGTAGCTGAATAAAAAGCATTTATTTGGGATAAAACTAATTGCGATTTGGAGAGTATAGTTGCAGGAAAAAAAACCCTAAAATCGTGTTGCTTCCCTCCACCCCAAAAGGTAAAAGGCTGAGGCTTTTCATGGGAAAATGGAAGGGAGATGAGGTAGATTGTATTAAAGAGGAAGAGAGGAATGCATTGGTGCTAGATGAAGTAAGGTTACATTTTTTCTTTATAGATTAAGATTTGGTTATTAGGCTAAAGGCTAGATTTGTACTTCATTGATTAGTTAGCATTTCAGTTAGGGTCCAAGTCATTGACCTTCAGTCTTTAAAAATAAGATGTTCTCATGCTTACTGACTTCATGGAATGTTTGCCCTTATGTCTAGATCAAGAGACAAAGAAAATAAGATGAGTAGTCCAGGTCTTCCGAAATGACTGCTCTGGCTCCATTTCATTATGGCTCCGAAGGTATCATCTTCCACAGCTTCTACCCAGGTATTTGTACTTTAGGCGACAGACTCTCATCCATGAAATAGAAAAGGGAAATTCACTGGCTAAAGAGAAGTAAATGGAAGTTTGTCTTAAGATAAATCATATTGATTGTTTCTTCTCTGTGATTACTAAACTATCTTTTCACTTCTGTTAATTTTAGGGACCGTAGATCAACTGTCTCAATTCTAGTGATTAGATGATATTTGTAACATATTGTAAATGGAGAAATTGTCATTCTAACAAATCATCCAGTCTCAAATTTATTTTACTAGTAAGTTTTTCCTCCCCTAGAGATGGATAATTCTAGCAGGAAAAATAAAACTGAGTTCCTGATATTGTAAAGGTAAAAGTTAGATCTTAAGATACAACGATAAGTTTAATAAAATAAAAATTAAAGTTTCATCCTGTCAATAAATATAACGAAACACAGTGAGACAAAACAGTAGTTAGTGTAATATTTCTGAAAAAACTAAGAGCAGTAAAACATTTTGCATTTTTAATAAAGAGTATATTAAGTAAAGAAACATGGAACTTTAAAGAAATAATTTTGTAAAGAGTATATCATACTAAAACCTTTATTTTCTTCTTTATAGTATTTTAAAAACTTTTATATTCCTCAAAATTAAATATACTGAAATGCACTGTAAATGTAGTGTCATTGTGGATATCTATTATAGAATTCTACCTCTGTAGATAGAATTTTAATAGTATAAAGGATTATTAGTATAATCTAATATTAGATTATTAGATTAGATATTAGATTATTAGTATAATCTAAGGATTATTAGAAAGCCATAATCAAAGTTTAAAAGATGATAACAATAGAACTGTATCTTTTCTCTTCAAAAAGGCTCACTTTATTTTATTAATTCCAAGTAAATTACAAACAATTATTTATGGGTGCATGTATGAAGATAAATCTTTACCATTTATTTCTTGGTTTGCCATTACTATAAACTCCCCAGCAGCTAAATTCTCATTCATAACATAAAATACTAGTGACTAAATAATACATTGCTGCCTTAAATTATTTTTGGAATGAGGCAGGTATAATAAATGTAGGAAATAAGTAAATGAGAAGAATTTAAAATTTCTGCTGTATATGATTTTTACTTATCTATACAACCTACTACATAACCAATTCCTGAGTAGGTTTTTATTTTTATTTTTTATTTTTATTTAGTTATTTATTTTTACCATTCTTTAGTTACTTATTTTCTTTTTTTAAAATTTTAATTGTTGTTCAAGTACAGTTTTCTGGCCTTTACCCCCATCCCAGCCCACACTCCCAGCCCTCCCCACCTCCTCCCATCTCCATGCCCCCTTGTTATTGTCCATGTGTCCTTTATACTTGTTCCTTCAAACCCTTCCCCACTTCCCCCAAAATTCCCTCTTCTCTCCTCTCTGGTCACTGTCAGCCTGTTCTCAATTTCAGTGTCCTTGGTTATATTTTGCTTGCTTGTTTGTTTTGTTGATTAGATTCCTGTATGATCTGGGTAGTTTTTTAAAAAAATAATTCAGAGGAATAAGGTGAAAAAAAAAACATTAGTAAGTACTGCCTTGATTTGCAGTCATATCTCTGGTCATATTGGCAAACTTGTACATAGAGAAACTGCCCGCGAATAGCCTGTCCAGTGACGTTTTCACTTCTGTAAATAAAGCATATTCACTGCTTTTGAATTGATTAAGGGTTTCCAGCTGTGTGTGTGTGTAACATGTGTGTGTTGTGAGTCTCACAGTGAAATCTACACACTGTCCCCTACTTTTCTACCTTTGGATTGGAGACTCCATTAACTCCAAATCTGAGCCTACAAAGTGGTCACCAGTTACTGAAACAATTGTGTCACACTAGGATAAACATCACCGTTGGCCAAGGATTGCAATGTTTAGTTTATTTATGTTTAGTAGTGAGACTTTCTAACAATCATATCTTCTCTGTGCTTGCCTCTGCTAATATGGAGACACTGTCCCTTTGCTGAGGGTTGAATGAAATTAAGGCCATTACTTCTTTGGCCTGCTGAGTATGGAGGTTCCTTGGGTCCAATCTAATTCCCCAGAAAAGAGAACTCAAGAAATGAAGCTGTTGAAGACATAATAAAGATTAACTGTAATTCTCTCGGGTACATTCATTCACCTATTTGGCTGACTCTATAACTAGACTCCTTAAATTCTTGACCATATCTTTGCATCTGTGATATCCAAGGAGAGGCTTCTATTTTTACAGTATGTTTATTACATTTTCAAACTAATTTGTGATGCCTACGTTGTCCAAGTTGTCAGAAAAAAAGTAACATGTCCCTCCCTCTTTGTGCTACTTTTCCATCACCGACCTGCTTCTTACTATTTATAAATGGTATTTTCATTCAGGTGATTTTAAGATTTGCTTTATTCCCTTTAAAATGCAGTGAACTTATTGAATCATTTCTATTTTGTCTTATAACTGTTTAGATTATATATAATCTTTTAAAATTATTTTATTGTGGTAAGAATACAACATGAGCTACACCCTCTTAATAAAAATTTAGGTGCACAATGCAATACTGTTGATTACAGGTATAACGCAAATATTGTGTAAGTGGAATTAATAAATACTGGTCTTTCTGCGGCTGGCTCCTTTGTCATCCTCTATACCTCTTTCTCCTCCTTTCATTTTTTTTTTTGAGATGATGGATTCTTATTTGTTTGTTATTCTGTATTTATTTACAATTACTATTTATAATTTGTTCATAGTATGCCCAGTAATAAACTCGTAATTTACCATACACACTGAAATCAGCAAAATTGAAATTTAAACCTTTATCCTCAGTAATAAAAACATTAGAATATTTTGGGTCTGGTCACCTTCAACCAATTTTTTTAACTTTAACTTTTTATTATCTTTTAGCTCATTTTGTATAACAATCTGCATCTCTGAAAGAATTCAAATCTATTGAATAAAAGGCTTTGTTTATGATTTATAAAGCAAACCAAAAAATGAGTTGCTGAAGGGGTAGCTTTTAGTAAATTAAATAATATACTTCTGGAGGGAATCTGTAATTGATGTGCATTTGATTGAAAAAAATAAACTGTATTAGATTACTATGCAGATTTATAGAACCATCAAATGCAGAAAAACACAATAAAGAGCCCTTTCCCTGATCATAAGAGAGTCAAGTATTTTTAGAAGCTAAAACTATCAAGTTTACAGCAGCAAAACACTAAGCAAACACTTCCTATTTTTAAGAAAAAAAAAGTACGCTTTCTCATTTTCTGTACTACTCGTAAATTTTAATTCTTTCCCGTGGGACCCAATCCTCCTAAACCCTGTCATTTTAATAAAAAACTTGAACGTCCTCTATTTCTGGATAAAAACTCTGTTCACAAATGAATTGTGCAAACAGGTCATCTTTTTTAACTTCAAAAATATCTTAATGTTTTTGGTCAGTATTTGAGTTAATTTATCCTCATAGAATATTGAGTATTCTTGTTATTTTGTTACAGACATGAAGCTATGCCATCTAACAATTAGAAGACTATCCCCAGGGGTTATACAAAATGAAAGGTTTTTATAGGAAAACTACAGGACAAGGGAGCTATTAACAAAATAAAATAAAGGATTATCCTTGGGCCTGAACATCTTTTCTTTGGGGGAAGGTAATGGGAAGGGTTTTTATGGTGAAGATTGCCAAAAGCAGGGACAGAAAGGGTTCACAGGACAGATTATCTTACTGGTGTTTGATCAGAACATTTTAGAAGGGCTGCTTAAAATTATGTTTCTGCAAAAGGTTGACACTTCAGTTAGATGATATAATAAATGTATCCTGGGCATGAGTGGTGTCATTTTGGGTCAGTGAGTATTTTCTATAACAGTGGCTTTTACATGTGGCTTTTATTGGACAAGATGTCTTGGTTTTTTCTCTTATCAAGTTTAAACTCAAGACATGGAAATTCTTTATCTGTCTTTACTCTTGAAGGATAGTTTTGCTGGATAATGAATACCAGCTTGTTCTTTTTTATTTTCTTTTAATGTTACCAATCTTAAGCCTGCATGTGCTTGATGCTTCAAAAAGCCAAAACTGAAAACACCAGGGTTTGGAGTAAAGAACAATTTATTGAATCTTGGTGCCAACCAAGAAGATGGACTCCTAGTAGTTCCTACATACATCTTAAGAAATCATAGAGCTCAGGCTTCATTTATGTCAAGGGAAGGGAAAATGGGAGGGGCTCTTTTTATAAAAATTCAAGCCCCAAAGAGAATTTCTCTAATGATTAGTATGTCTAAGGCAGAACTCCTAGCAGAAAGGCGATGAGAGCAATGCAGACTTAAAAAAGACGGGGTCAGAGAGACATTCCATTTCACTCAGTTACATCAATGTTTCAGGTATTTACTCTATTCTTTTCATTTGCACGGTCTTTATCAAGAAGTCTACTGTAATTCCTACACATGATTCTCTACAGGTTATAAACCCCCAAGCACAAATCTCTCATCCTACATTTCTGTCAGTGTTTGAATTGATTGATTCAATTTTGAGTCCTGGGTATTTGATGCTATTTACTTTTATAAGTTTATATTAGATACTAGATTTTGTCCCTCTAACTTCATAAACAAAGCAATTTAAATCTTTGAGATGTCTTAAACCTTAAACAAATGAAGTCAGCAAATTCAGTCTTATTATGTACATATAAACAAGATGGTTTGTATTATATCTATATTTATAATGACAATCTGCTGAAACAACTTTTGGCAAAAGAACTGTTTGAAGGAATCTTACACATTTACAAATACAAAAACAGATTTGACATCTTGTCAGTTACATTATTTTGTTTAAGTGTGCATATTCTGTTTACTTGCAGATTTTCATATGTTATACTTAGAACATAGTGGATATGTGGGTTAATGGATTAGTCATTATGTAATCCACCACAGCTCTTATAGTCTAAAACTCTTGATTGAAAAGATAACTGTCACAGAGCATCAGACTCCCTAAATAATAATTTTTTTAGAAATTTTCAGGGTACATAAGTCAGGAAGTGATTATGTAAATATAATCAGAGGTTTAAATGCATGTCTTTAATGGAAACTTACTATGTTCATGACATTGATAAATTGGCCTAAAAAATTAAGTAATTTGTTTTACTGTCTAATACTTGTGACATTTTTCAACATATTTAAAAATATTCTTTCAGTCCCTGGCTGTTGTGTCTCATTTGATTGGGTATTGTCCCACAAACCAAAAGGTCGAGGGTTCAATTCCAGCCAGAGTACATGCCTATGCTGTAGATTAAGTCCCGGTCAGGGTGCATACAAAAAAGCGAGTAATCCATGTTTCCCTCTCATAACAATGTTTCTCTCCTTCTCTCTATACCTTCTCTTCCTTCTGCTCTCACTAAAAGCAATGAAAAAATCTTCTCAGGTTAGAAACAAAAAAAAATTATTTCAAGGAGTTATTTGCTCATTGTATGTATCACAGCATTAAACATTGTTTCTGCATGAAATGTTGAATACACTCTCAATGTATTTCAGCATTTATTCATAAACTTACACACTAATTAAATAGATTTTTTTAAGAAAATTTCTGTGTGTGTATTTCTGATTTTATTCCAACCTCATAGAAATTGTGAGAAAGTATTCAGATAAGTCACTAATCCTAATTTCAGATACTTTAAGAATTTAATACTAGTTATTAATTGTGAAATTATTTTCAACAGAAATTTTTCCATAGTATTTGAACTCATACAAAGTAATAGAATAGGCTTTTTTTGATATTTTATTTATTTGTTTTTTTCAAGAGAAGAGAAAGGAAGGAGGAAGAGAGGGAGAGAAACATCAGTGTGTGGTTGCCTCTCACGCATCCTCCACTGGGGACCTGGCCTGCAATCCAGTCACGTGCCCTGACTGGGAATCAAACCAGTGATCCTTTGGTTTGCAGCCCATGCTCAATCCACTGAGCTACACCAGCCAGGCTAGAATAGTTTTAAAAGTGTTGCAATTGATATGTTCTGCTGAAACACCTGTGAGTTTATTTATTTATCCTATTTTATTTAATAAACAGATGATATATTGAACAGTAGGCCAGACCCTGCATTGGAGGCTGAGTTTAAAACTAAATTTTAAAAGCAAAATTAAAAACCTATACTCTAGCTTCTCACTAATCTTTAAACAAAGTTAGACATTCAAATAAAGGGAGTAAAGGACCAATTGCTACATTGAGAAAAATACATATATAGTATCGAAAATGTGTATAGTCTGAGTGGGTACTTCTTGAAATTTTACTACCTGTTTATTTTACACCACATAAGTTTCTGAATTTCTTTCCTGATGAGTAGAGTCCAGCAATTTTATTCTCAGATGCCCAAGAGAAATGGCACCCTGCCATTATTAGTGCCACTAGACTGTGAGTGACATGTGGCATAAAAACATAAAAATATAGGCAATTCCAAGAATAGTCTTTTGTTTTGAAATGGAAATATTGGGCTGTACAAATAATCTCAAAATACAGGTTTTACAACGAAATAATTAAATCAATTATAGCTCCTCTGCACTCACATATTCTATGCCCTTACTCTAGCTTATCTAATAAAAATTTAAATATTTATGTATAACTTTAGATTGTTTGATATTTTCAAATTTAAAAAGAATCTCTTGCACTTAATTTAGCTACATATTTAAATATACAATGAACTTTTTGTTGCAATCTATCTATATATCCTAATCTGTTTAGAATATCTAAATAATGAATTAAAATATGTAATAATTATTTAAGTAACATATGATGTACTTTTGTGATTTGAGCTAATATTAAAATATGGGTATGGCATATTTTTAATTTTATAAACAAAACTCATACATATGGCTTAATTTTGTTTCAAAATTACCTTCAATATATACTATAAACAGACTAAATTCAATATATTGAATGAGTATAAAAGAGAAAACTAAGAAGACTTATATTCCTTTTTGACTATATATTGTCATTTATAATATATTTAGAAAAACTGTTAATGTACTCTATCCATTTGGGTCTAACCTTATACTCTTAATCTCAGTATTTGAATTTAACTTCAGAAGTATTATCCATTTAGAAATAATAATAAACAGTAAATAAAAAGGTAAACATTTAAACAATTTATTTATTTTTTAAATTTAATCTTTATTGCATGTTTTGTTACCATTTAGCCTCCTTATACTCCCTTCCACCCAGCAATCACCACACTATTTTCCATGTCCACGAGTTCTTTTTTCCTTTTTGCTCAATTCTTCTATCCCCTAACCTCCACCTCGCCCACTAGCTGTCATCCTGCTCTCCATCTATGAGTCTGTCCCCATTTTCCTTGTTCAGTTTGTTTAGTTAGATTTCACATATGAGTGAAATCATTTGGTGTTTGTTTTTCTCTCACTGGCTAATTTCACTTAGCGTAATGTCCTCCAGGTCCAACCGTATTGTCAAAAGATTAAAAGCAAAATTTATAGCTGAGTAGTATTACATTGTATAAATGTCCCATATTTGTTTTATCCACTCATCTATTGATAGACATTTGGGCTGCTTCCATATCTTGGCAACTGTAAATAACATTGCAATGAACATAAGGGTGCTTAGATTCTTTCAAATAGATCAATGAAACAGAATGGGCAGGCCAGAAGTAAACACACACCTTTATAGTCAATTAATATTCAACAGAGAATGCAAGCACATACAATGGGTTAACAATAGTTCATTCACTAAATGGTGTTGGGAAAATTGGAGGGGTTTGTGCAGAGAAGTGAAACTAGACCACGTTCTTGTACCATACATGAGAATAAATTCAAAATAGATCACATATCTAAATGTTAGACCCCAAATGATAAAAACTGTAGAAGGAAATAGAGGCAGCAAAATTATGGACATTGTTCATAACAATATTTTATTGGCAATATCTCTCCATGCAAGACAAACAGAAAAAAAAATATGTTTGTAATTATTTTCTCCCCAAACTTAATTGCCCTTCATTTTATCAATAGTGGTTTTCAAAGAGGGGGATATTTAATTAACTAAACTAGAGTCAATCAAAAGAGTTTTTTAATAATTTGCTCAAGAATTGCCCTAAGCATTCTTTGGTTACCGCAAAGTATTGAAGATTTTTCTCCTATTTTGTTTTTTGGAATGTTATAGTTTTAACGCTGACATTTAAAACATGGTCTGTCTTAGAATCTGATAACAAAACCTCAAATCCACAGATATGGCAGTTAGAAAGGAAATATGGATGCCAAGTGCTGCAGAGAAAGAAAAACCTGGAAACCACGAGCATGAGCCGAAGTCTAGGATATTGACTGAAATCCACCATTGGTTCTCATTGCCTCTAACCCACACTGCATCCTGCAGAATCCAGAGTGCTGCATGATGGTTGTAAACGCACACACCTGACCCAAGATTTGGAGAAAGTGAAGGAGGATCCTAGGGAGAGTGGTTGGTCACAGGCCTGGCCACTGCTTTAAGTCAATGAGGTGAGCCAGCAGATAAGTGACAATATGTGTTTGTGTTACAAAAATCACTGTTGTTTCACTTCCAAGTTCCAAATCTTGCCAATAAAATTTTCTGCGGTAGCCCACTGTAACCACAAACATGAAAGAGAATTCCAGGAAAACTAATGCAACCTAGCTGGCTGACTTATTCCACCCCTGCCAACTCGACACTGGCACTCATATGCATCTCCTCAAACTATATTTAATATCCGATAGCAATGTCATGGTTTGACCTAACATGATACACAAATCCCATACATACCATCTTGTTTTTTCCTAAAAGAG
>PVKM010043099.1:0-12615 GCA_004027735.1 Carollia perspicillata
TATGTTCTCTGTCTCCATAACTGTGCACTCTGCTTGAGATCTCCCTCCTTGTACCTTGATTTGGAAAGTATTTCCAGGAAGAAAACTGGAGTAATTATAGGGTTCGCCTCATATGTTTTTCTCTTCTCAGGGATCAAAGCTCTGTGCTCCCTATTGTTCAAAGTCTGAAAACATTTGCTTCAATTATTTTGTTCAGGTTTACAATTTTTATGTCAAGGGAGTGGGTCCAGTACCAGATACCCTGCCATTGCCAAAAGTAAAAGTCCTCATTCCTTCTAACTTGAAGGATTTTTAACATCAATTTTTAACAAATGGATTTCATGACCCATTACTAAAATGTTATATCATTCAAATATATGACACACATATTGAACATTTTCTTTTTCAGGTATAGGGAATCACAGGTCACTAACATAGGACCTCTATCCTCAAGAAGCTCCCAATCTAGTTAGGAGATGGGGAAATAGAAACTGATATGTTATGGTCTGAAACATACTGTATTTTCAGAAATGTAGTATGGATACTTTTGGACAAAGTAAATATCACAAACATGATTTTTTTCCCAATTGATTGCAAGAGATGCAGCCTTCCCCAGCAGGTAAAGGATGCATGATCTCATATTTTGTTTCTCCCAGTAATCCAATTTGATGACTAGCAATGAAAATTATTTCCATTTCCCTCATTTGAGAAACAAGTTGTGAAGATTTACTTTAGAATGAGGCAGAATATAACTAGATCCAGGTGAACCTCAAATTCCTATTACTTTGATGGCAGCCTTCTATATGTTTATACAAGGTCTGTCCAGAAAAAGTCCAGCCATTGTTAATATAACGAGAATAGTTTGCATCACATCAATGTAACCTGGCAGCCAAGGAGGGTGGACTGGAATGCACATGCATGAACAATGATGACTTCACTGTACTAGTCAGTGGGGGTGGTAGACGCCATTGAGTGAGCATATGCACTCTGTGGCCATCACATTCAAAATGATTGAGCAAGTAGAGCAATGAATCTACATCAAATTTTGCATTAAGCTTGAACATTCCCCTGCAGAAACTACTGGGATGATTCAGAAGGCTGCAGCTATGGGCAACTGCTGATTGGCAGCTTCATCACAACAATGTGCCCACTCACACATCACATCTCCTACAGAGTTTTTTGGTGAAATATCAAATCACCCAGGTGACTCAACTTCCAAGATTTAGCACCCTGTGACTTCTGGCTTTTCCCAAAACTAAAATTGTCTTTGACATGGAAGAGATTTCAGAGCGTCGGTGAAATGTAGAGAAATACTATGGGGTAGCTGATGGCAATTGGGAGAACTGTGTGAGTTCCAAGGTGCCTACTTGAAGGGGAGTGAGGTCTCATTGTCCTATGTACAATATTTCTTGTATCTTCTTCTATAAATGTCTCTAATTTTCCTATTACATGGCTGGATACTTTCTAGACAGTCTCCTCTGTTCTCACAAATTTTACTCCCAGGGAATTCAGATCTTCAGGTATTTCTGGGTATGACAAAGACAAGTTTTGGATATGCTACATATTTTCAATAATTGTTTTATTGAGAAACAATTGATATGTCATAACATCACCCTTTTAAACTATATTATTCAGTGTGGCTTTTGTAATTCACCAAATTGTACAATTATCACCACTACTTGCTGTTTGAATATTTTCATGACCTCAAAAAGAAACCCTGTGTCCAGCATCTGTCACTCCCCATTTTCCCTTCCTCTCAGACCCTGGCAACTACTAATCTAATGTATGTGTCTTTGGATTTGTCTCCTCTATTTCATATAAAGGGGATCATGTACTATGTGGACTTTTGCAACTAGCTTATTTCATTTATCATGTTTTCTAATTTTTCCATGTAGTTGTATGTATCAATACTTAATTTCTTTGTATTGCAGGATAATATTCCATTGCATGGATATACCAAAATATTTTCAACTTATTTAGCAGTTGACGGAAACTTGAGTTTCTTTATGTTTTGGTTCAAGAAAGTAATGATAACATAATCATTCATGTTCAAGTTTTTGTGCAGATATACATTTTCATTTCCCTTGGATTTATACCTAAGTGTGGAATTACTAGATCACATATTTTATATTTAATATTTTGATGAACTTCCAAACTATTCTCTAAATCAGTCATACCATTTTACAATCCCACCAGCAATGTATAAAAGTGCCAATTTCTCTATATCTTTACCAACATTTTATTGACTATTTGATTTTAGTCATCCTTATGGGTATGAAGTGGTTGTGGTTTTGATTTAAATTTCTGTAATGACTAATGACATTGATTGTATTTTCATGAGTTAATGATTATTCATATATCTAATTTAGGGAAATATTAATTCAGCTCCTTTGCCCATATTTAATTGTTGAGTTGTAATGCCTTATTATATTTGCTGTATTCAAGTCCCTAATCAAATATGTGATTTGTGAATATTTTCTCCCATTTTTAATTGTGTGACTTGAAGCACAAAAGTTTTTAATATTTGTGAAGTCCAAATTGTTTATTTTTTTATTTTGTCACTCTTAATTTTGGTGTTACATGTAAGAAGAACAATGCTTAACTCAAGATCACAAAAATATACTCTCATGTTTTCCATTAAAAGTTTTATAGATTTGGCTTTCAAGTTTAATCTGTGATCCATTTTGAGTTGATGTTTATACATAGTGTGAAAAAGAAGTCCAACCTAATTTTTTTCTTGTGTATAACAGTTGTCTCAACACCATTTGTTAAAAAGACTACTCTTTCCCTGTTGAATTGTACTGGTGCACTTGTTGAAAATAAGTGGACTACGACGTAAGGGTTTATTTCTCAGATCTCAACTCTATGCCATTGATATGTGTGACTATCTTTATGCAAGTACCACATTGTCTTGATTACTAGGGTTTGTGGTAAGTTTTGAATTTGGAAGTGAAATTCTTCTAACTTTGTTATTTTTAAGATTGCTTTGATTGCTCTGTGTCCCTGGCATTTCCATATGAATTTTAGAATCATCTTCATGAATTTCTGCAAAAAAAAAAAAAAAAGTAGCTGGTATTTGATAGGGATTGCTTGGAATTTGTCAATTTAGAGAGCATTGTCAGTATAACAACATTAACTCTTCCAATCCATGAACAAAAACTGTTTTTCCTTTTACTTAGATTTTTAAAAATTTCTTTCAGCAATGTTTTGTAGCTTTGTGCATACATCTTTCACTTTTCTTAAATTTATTCCCAAGCATTTTATTCTTTGTTATTATTTTATTCTTTTTAAAACTATTGTAAATGGAATTGTTTTCTTAATTTAACTTCCAGATTATTCATTACAAATTAATGGCAATGTAGTTGATTTTATGAATCTTGTATCCTGCAACTTTGCTGAATTTGCTTGTGAGTTCTAATAATTGTGTGTGTGTGTGTGTGTGTGTGTGTGTGTGTGTGTGTGTGTGTGTGTTGAGGGGGTTGTGTGTTTCTTAGCATTTTCTGTATATATAGGAGTATGTGATCAGTGAAAGACAAAAGTTTTATTTCTTCTTTTCCAGTTTGCTGCTTCTTTTTGTTCCTGATTAAATGCCCTTACTACACCTTCCAATATAGCATAGAACAGAAATGGTCAAAGAGTACAATTTTGTATTATTCCATGTTTAGGGTAAAGCATTCAGTCTTTCAGTATTAATTATGTCAGTTGTGAGTTTTTCCTAAATGTTCCCTACCACGTTGGGGAAGTTCCTTTTATATGTTGTTTGTTCAGTGTTACTATCGCTGTTGCAATCTGTCAAATGTTTTTTATGTGTCTATTGAGATAAATGTGATTTTTGGCCTTTATAATATACCAATTGACCGATTTTATATTAGATCAACTTTACATCCCATGGATAAATATCACTTGGCTATGATATATGATCTTTTTTTTTATATGTTGCTGGGCTCTGTTTGCTAATACTTTGTTAAGAACTTTTGCATCCATATCTATTTGAAATATTAGTCTGTAGTTTTTAAATAATGTCTTGTCTGATAGTAAGATAATACTCACTTAATAGAATGAATTCATCAAATGAATTCTATTTTTTGAAAGTATTTGTGAGGTATTCAAATTAATTCTTTAAATGTTAATATAATTCACCAATGAAGCCATTCAGGCCAGGAATTTTCTCTGCAAGATTTTATTAAATTACTAATTCAATTTCTACTTGTTACAAGTTTATTAATAATTCTATTTTTAAGTCACTTTTAGTGACTTCTTTCCTTTTAGAAATTTGTTCATCTTATCTAGATTATTTAATATGTTGGAATACAGTTGTTCACAGAATTCCCTTATACTATTTTCTAATTCTGTAGATTCACTGGTAATGTCTCCCTTAATTCTTAATTTTAGTAATCTGAGTCTTCTTATTTTCTTGGTAATTCTAACTAAAATTTTGTCAATTTTGTTGATTTTTTCTAAGAAATAATTTCTGACTTTATTTTCTCGACTGTTTTTCTATTCTCTATTTCATTTATTTCAAATCCCATCTTTATTCCTTCCTTCTGCTTCTTTTGGGTTTAGTTTATTCTTTTTATACATAAGGTGAAATTATTCATTGTAATTTTTTCTGTTTTTAATATAGGTGTTTTACTGCTATAAATTTTCCTCTAAGGACTGCATTAGCTGTATATCATATATTTTTGTATACAGTGTTTTTATTTTCATTAATATAATTGTATACTCTAATTTATTTTTTTATTTCTTCTTTGACCCATTGGTTATTTTAAAAAATGCTTAATTTCTACATAATTGTGAATTTCTCAGACTTTGCTGTGCTATGGATTTCTAATTTCAATATTGTGAGAGAATATGCTTTTTATCATTCTAATCCCTTTAAATTATTGTGACATATTTTGTACCTTATCCATACAGTCTGGCCTGGAAAAGTTCCATGTGTGACTGAGAAGAATGTGTATTCTGCTGCTGTTGGATGGAATGCTCTATAGCAGTCTACTAGGTATGTAAAATTTACACTACTGTTCAAGCCTTTTATATTCTTATTGATGTTCTACTGATTTTATCTATTACTAGGAGTGAGATATCAAAGTCTCCAGTGACATTATCGCTGACTTTTCTATTTCTCCTTTTAATTCTATCAGTTTTTGCTTCATGTAGTGGGAGGCCCTGTTGGTAGATGCATGTATGTTAATAATTGATATGAGGTCCCAATGGATTGACCTTTTAATCATTGTAAAGTGTCTTTGTCTCTAGTAAAAATACTATTCATAAATTCTGCCTTCGTCTTATATTAGTACATTCACTCCAGCTCCCTTTTGGCAGTAGGTTATACAGTTTACCTTTTCCAATTCTTTGACTCGTAACCTGCTCATATCTTTAAATCTAGTGTGTCTCTTATAGACAGCATATACTTAAGTCATGCTTTTCACCCACACTTCCATCTCTGCCTTTTGATGAAATTGTTAGATCCACTTACATTTAATGTACTTACTAATAAGTTAGAATTTATGCATGCTATTTTGTCATTTTTCTCACATATCTTGTCTTTTTGTTACTTTATTCCTCCATTACTGCCTTCTTTGTAGTAAAAAAGATCTTATGATATAACATTTTAATTGCCTCGCTGTGCCTTTTACTATATTTTAATATTTAATTTCTTAGTGGTTACCTTAAGGATTACTACTAACATCCTGATTTACACTAATTGAGATTAACATCAACTTAATACCAATAGTAATATAAAACGTTTCCCCTATGTAGCTCTGTTCTCTCTTCCATTCTATACTCTGTTATTGTTTCGTAAATTATATCTTTATGAAGTATAACGCAGTTTGATAATTATTCCTTTATGCAGTTCTTTTAAATCGCATTAGAGAATTTAAAAATTACAGACAAAAATGCATTTATGCTGTTTTTCAGATTTATTTATTTAGTTACTTTTTCTAGTGTTTTATTTCTTCATGTTCCTATCTACCTTAAAGGTCATGGACTCAGTCTTGTATCTCTAGGTAAGTTTTCAAGAACCCAGAATGATCGAGTGCCTTGCTCAAAGTCAAAACCAGAAAATAATGCAGCTATCCCTCGAATTTAAGTTTCCTTATTCGCCATCTGGCAGTCTTACTCATATAAAATTTGGCCTGGTCTACGTTCATCTTCCTTTGTTTGCTAGGTGGTTAAATAACTTGTACGTAAGACCTGACTCTAATTTGAAAGTGCAAATAAAGTGGTGTATACATATGAATGTGTATCTAAAACTTTATTCAAGTTTCAGTCCTGTTTTAAAAACCTATAAATATGTGTCAACATACGAATACATGAAATACATGAATGTGTACATGAAATATAACTATTATTTTTGTTTATATCCCTGCTTATTTTGTTCCCAACTATATTACAGAAAGATGTTGCTCTATAACTTCTTTATGACTCAGTGGTTTGGAACTTGGAATACATTATTTATTCTTTTTTGGAAATCCTGTGTAACCCATAATATTGAAGTTTCTGAATCCTACCATAATGTGGCTATGATATGACATTAGTCACAGTACTATAAATAGTATCACCCAGTTTTTATGGGAGAACATGTTAAGAGTTAGAGCTCATATGCTTCCTTCTTCTCTGGCAGAATATCCATCAGGAGTCCTTAACACTCCCTTCTACACACAATTCCACCTGTTGGGCAGTGGAGGCTCTAAGCCACTAGTCATAATTTCGTGGCCTAGGGAAATCTGTAGCAAGTTTTATCTGAATAAATGAGATTTTCACTGGAATTTGGTATTAACCAAGGGAAATGTTTCTCAGGCAAGTCAGTCCCTTTGTTAATCACATTCACCACTGTTAATCTGAAAGCAAGAAGACTGCCCAGAAAAATACATGTGCATTTGGAATTCAGAAATGTAGTGTCAAGTGTGAGGAGAGCTTTCATTTGTTTATTTCTTACTCTTGCTGACTTCCCACGACTCAACCATGGGATGATTTGAGCATCAGGGTCCCAGAGATGAGTGTTAGGGAAAGACAGTGCAGCGTTTGCGGGGAAGGAGAGGTGATGGTGACTTCAACGTGGTGGGAGCACTGTGAGCTTCTGTGGCCAAAAGTCGATTTGTCTTCCCTGGCTTATTTTTTAGGGGGACACGGGTAGCACTTGTGCGTAAGATCCAAACGGAAGTTGTTGAGTCCTTTCATATCACACCTAAAGCAGGGATGTCTAATGCCTGCTTGACAATTCAACTGTACATCATCAATGCATTGTACCTAAATACACAGGTGGGGTGGGGTGGGGTGGGGTGGGGCAGGGTGGGGCGGGGTGGGGCAGCTATAGGCCTAACAAACCTGTATTGTTGTTAAAGAAAATGATTTGAGGTGAAAACTTTAATTGCACGTTTCATGACACCTATACTAAAGTATAAATTGTATCTATATTCTGGGATCAAGCACGTCACATGCCCGACACCTAGTTTTGCTAGGAAGATGACACTCCCCGCTGCCCCTCACCTTTCTTTCAGCCAGCCTTCCTTCGCTTTTATCTGATGCATTCACTTGACCCCAATTTACTGTCTTTTAAAATATGACTACATCCCTCAGAAAGGACTTGATATATAGAAAAGCTAAACAAGGGCTCGAAAGAGTTAAGCAAATTAAAAGGCATTCCTCTCTGGACTCAGATGTGTACTCCCAACTGTGAATATTATGAGGGGTATCCTTATGAAAATATAACTCCCATAGGAAACTTAAAGGCAATTAAAACAACATTAGTGATTTTCATAACTTTACAATGTCTTTATGCATGTGATAAAACCTTACTAATTATTGAAAAGTTATTTGTATTAAGATTTCAGAGCAGAGAGATAATCTGTGCAATTTAGAATCCTGAGCCATCATCAGGGAGCTGGTAACAGAACCAGAATTCCCTTGCCAGCATCTCCAGTTGCATCAGTGAACCTCAAACAGGATCCTTTGCTGGCAAATATTAGCTTATTGTAGTTTAAAAATAAATAAATACCTTGAGCAAATGCGCAGTGACACCAAAAATTAGTTTCCACAAACTGACTAAATATAGTATCTGCTGGGAAAAGGCAAATGAGTTCAAGTGGAAAAAAATTTCTGAGTTCTAGAATAGAGAGCATACATTTCTTTAAATAGATGAAATTTTTTAGTGTGATCTGAATGTGATCAACATTCAAGGCTGACTGTATGGGAAGAAGAAAGATGAAGGCTTACAGGGTAATTTCTCCCATTCAGCTCAGCATCAGTTTGGCAGGGGGAGCAGAACACCCCACAGTGTTCTCAGCACATGCTAGGCATCCAAACCACACAACTGATTCCTCAACCCATCTGAGAAGCTAACATGTGATATGTTAACCAGGCAAAGTTTTAAAGGCATGTTATAGAAAATGTGGAGAGGAAGATTGCTGAGATTTCCAGAGTGTAGTAAGGGGAGTTTCAGAGATGGAAAGGTCCTTAGAGCCCACAGAAGTACAAGAACTCCGTCATTGTAAGGGTAAAGAAATTGAGATCCAAAAAGATCAAGCAGCTTGCTTGAAGCCATCCATCCAGTTAGTGTCAGAGCCCAGGGTGGAAAGAGGTCTCAGCTTTTGGAGAAATTTTCTCCCCACAGAAGTACAATAGTGCAAGTGATACATGGCAGAGGCACATTGACAAGCCTACCAGTAAGCAAACATGCCTTTTGTTATTACTTCAAAACAGTGAGTATTGTAAGGGTAGTCATCTGGAGACCAGTTCAGATTATTCTAGGAAAGTATTTGAATTCTTTAGCAGTCCCTCACTACCAGGGACCAGGAGCAAATGACACCAATCTGAGAACAGATATTAGCCCCAGAAACAACACCAAATGAGTAACCCCCACTCAAATAACTAAGATGTGCCTTTATTTGTAATCACCAGGGAGCCATGATGAACTGGACTCCACCTGAAAGCTGATGGCAGAAAGAATTCGATTCCCTATAATAACACCTGCTGCTGACTAAAGTGTAAAATCAGCATAGCCAAACATCTAAGAACATTTTCTAAGCTGATACACCTATAGCAACTCAGTAGAATTAGTACTCACTTAGTAACAAAAGGAAGCAGGGAGCACAAAAGTCTATGTAATTATAAAGTTTGCAAAGGTCCGTTTAAATCCATTAAGTGCAATAAGCCAGCCCAGCTGAGATCTACCAGGAGAATCAGACAATAATTTCTTCACTGTTGTCTTACCCAGGGAGTCAACAGTCAAAAAGATTGTGAGGGGAGTTTATAACTGAGTCCATTCACAGTTGTTCATCAGAGAGACATGGGCTCAATCATGTCTGCCCATGTCCTGTGGACATCTGAGAGGGACTGTACCCTGCAGGTGCTGCTTGTGTGCGAATAAAGAAGTTTGCATGGATGGAGTTCCAAGTAATGACCTATTTATCATGAGCAACATGCTTTTATTAACCTGAAGCTGCTGCTCTGAATATCAAACTATGTTTCTATCCATTATGTCTTCATTTTGCAAATTGCAACGAGGGAGCATTTTATTTATGTTTGTATAAATACATTTTCATACACACACACATTCACCAACAATCACAACAGACAAAATGGAAAAATAAAAAAAGACACAAGACTCAACACATGGAAAAATTATTTTAAAAGTTCAGGCTGTGGAGGGATACAGGAGCAAAGATCCTGGAAAACAATTGTTGGATTAGTAAAGGCTCAGGCAGTCAGGCAGGCCCTTAACTCTGCCTTCTCTGTTATCCATGCTATGCCCAGTCATAAAAGAGAACGGATGAATTGAGAACTATAAATCAGCCCTGTGCTTACGGTTAAGGTGTTGTTTACACGGCTAATATTGAGACTGGCCTTCCCTGGATTGTAGAGTTTGTCTGGAGATCCTCAAATCTCAAACCAGAGAGCATGCTGCTGAGAACCAACTGACCTAGAGGGAGATGAAATGTTGTCATCTCCACTGTACACAGTTTTGCTTGTTAAGTCTTCAGTCAGCAGAAGTCACGGATATGGGGATCCCATGAGTCATTTAAGAATGTATGCATTTGTCTTCCAATTGGCAGGCTTTTTCTAGGGGTACCCACCACCCTCCTGTCCCTTCCACAAAGGAGATAGCAAAACAAGGTGGTTAAGAACATGGACTCAAGAGTCCAACTGTCTGGGTTTCAATTCTTTCCATGCCTCAGTTTCTTACCTATAAAATTAATAAAATGAGAGGGTAGTTTTTAAATTTTCCTGTGAGGATTAAGTGTGTGCATAAGCCCCTTGCTTGTCACAGGCTAAGTTATGGCCTGGTTCATACCTGGATGCTTTCTTTCATAGCTTTCCATCTCATAAACACAATTAAACATATTCTGATACAGGTTGTGGAATGACAAGACTTCATCCCCTAAAGAGAACATGATTAAGCACACAAATGTTAAGATGAGATAGGCCTGGAGAAGAATGCTGGCTGTGCCACTCATTAACTCCATGAACTTGAGCTAACCATTTCTAAGCCTCAGTTCTCCTATTTTTGAATGAAAGATAAGACTGTCTTATAGGATTTGTAGGAACATTAAATATGAATGATGTATGGAAAGTGCTCAGGATAGTAACCTGGTGGAGTAAGTACTCAGCAAAAGGAACTGTGGAGCTATTGTTTTTATTATATCCTAGAATGGTAGAATTAAAAGGAAATGTAGATACATAGGTGAAATAATACATTAATGAGAAGTCTACCTATCCCTTTAAGTTTCTCTGCTTTCTCTATTATTTAAGTGGAGGCTAGACCATTGTATGCTTTTGCCTCAGGGTAGATATGTGACAGCAGAAAAGAAAGATGGGTGGTATTTTTCTGGTTTTGAGTGTCAAAAGGCAAGACCCCTGAGGCAACAGAAGTGACTCAGTCTAGACTATCAATTTGGGAATAAACTTAATGATAAAAGAACAAAACCGCTCACACCCTAAAGCAGTCCATCTCCTACAGATTGGGTTGAGGAAATGATGTATGCGTAGAAGTTGGTAAATCCCAAAGAAAGTGAAGTCCTATGCCTTTTCCCCTTGTCAAGTCCTAGAGAATTCATAAAACCCCTAGATCTGCAGCATCTGAACACCCTGGTGGCTTGTTTCCCATTATACAGTGTGGGCTAAAGGAAAGAAAAATCACCAAAAGAAATGTTTATATGCTGTATACAGAGTGGCAAAGCTTGGGTCACCTCTTCAAAGTTGATCACATCCAGTGAGCATCATCACGTGAGAGGAGCAGAGAAGGCTAACGGAGATACGAGACTTGCAGAAAGAAGCAAAGGGGGCTTCACTTGCTGCTCGTAGAGAGTGTCAACAGATGACCACATAGGAAAAAGGATGTCTCAGTGTTTGCCACCATGAATACAAACCATCAGCAGTTAGATGCCCGTCCCACCCCCAATCCTCTCCTTCCCACCGTGAGGCCATGACACTAAGTTTCCTAAAATGTTTAAACAACCATGGAAAAGAAGGGTAACTCAATATGAATAGTACCACATTTTTGCCATTTTAGGCAAAATAAAAAGTAATGTGAATTATACATGAATAAAGACATGTATATTTCTTGCCAGGGCAACGTTGTGGCAGGACTAGAATTACTACCTACCAGCCACAGAGGTGGGTAAACTGAAACTTAGAGGAATCAGTGCCTCATGTCACTCTGTCCTCTGACACCCAACAGAGCTACCTCAGCTCTCTTTTTTACAATAATGGGAAGAAAATCTTGATCTCACTTTATATATCCACATTTACGGAAATACTCCTAATCCTGATATATTATGGCATCTCTGACTTTCAAATTATTTTTTATCAGAGCCCCTTTTCAAACAAAATCTTATGCAGAATCCCAATATTAAAAAAAAAAAAAGTTAAACACAGATCTCTCTTTAAATGAACTGGGAATGGACATTGCCTGACTCCCTTAGGATATCTCTGTGAATCAGCAAACCTTGGAAAAACAAGTTGAAGCTGATTTAGTGGAAAGACTATTGCATTAGTCTGCTCAGGCTGCCAAACAAAATTCCATAGACTAGATGGCTTAAAACAGAAATTTATTTTCTCACAGTTCTGAGGCTGGAAGTCTAAGATCAAGGTGCAAGGAGAGTTGATGTCTATCGAGGCCTCACTTCCTTGTCACAGACAGGCTGCCTTCTCACTGCATCCTCACACGGACTTCTGGCTGCCTGTGCCCATAGAAAAGGCGCTGGTTTCTCTTCTTCTTCATATAAGGACACCAGTTCTATTGGATTGGGGCCTCATCATTATGACCTCGGTTAATTTTAATAACCCCCTTAAAGGCCTTATCTCCAAATACAGTCACATTGGGGGTTAGGACCTCAACATATGAACTTTTAAGGAATACCATTCAGTTCATAATAGCCATCTTATTGAAAGTTCAGAAACCTAGGAAGCCCTATCAATTCTGATTCTCATCACCTGTTCCTAGAATAGGATGCCAAGATGCTCTGGAATGAAGTTATCTCATTTAACTAATGAATAAAGTGAGCTAAATAATTTCTAGATCAAAAATTTTATTTTTTTTAATATATCCCAGAATTTTAGGTCATAGAAATTCTATCTGCCCAATCTATTCATTGTCGGTAGTGTGATGGCAACTTTGAACATTGTTATTCACTC
>PVKM010043100.1:0-12610 GCA_004027735.1 Carollia perspicillata
CATGTTCTGCAGGGAACCAAAAGTAATTATTTACATAGTAAAATATAAACATTGAGCATCAGTCTGGCTGAATTTCTTCATAATTAAGCTGGAAGAGGGGTGGCAACTTGAATATACTTGGGGTGGGATGGGAGTGGTGGCAAAACAGGTTAAAGTCTCACCCTCACCCCCACAGTGAGAGTAAACAAAAAATACTCAAATCAGAATCGAACAACGTAAGTGTGTTATTTATGCTCAGGGAGGTAAATACCAAAATAATCACTAAATGAATCCAAAGTGGTGTCCTCAGTGGATGGGGAAATGGAAGGAGAGAGGGAAGGGGGTCCTGTTGGTTTTCATAGCAACTACGAAAGTACTGTCAGTGCGCCCATATAATTTTTAAATGCCAATTTTGTAAAAATAAAAAACAATTAAAAAAGAATGAGAGAGAAGGGTTCTCTTATTTTATAAGCCATCATGTGTTGCAAAGAATAAAGCTGTGATTTGGGGGACATATCAAAGTATAAAGAAGGAAATAAAAGGCACAAGAATCGTACTACCCAAAGATAACTGCTATTAAGATTACAGCTGTTCAGTGAATTGAGCGCCGGCCTGCAAACCAAGAGGCTGCCAGTTCAGTTCCTAGTCAGTGCACATGCCTGGGTTGCGGGCCAGGTCCCCCATTTCGGGGCGTGTGAGTTGTTTCTCTCCCTTTCTTTCTCCCTCTCTCCCCCTCTCTCTAAAAATAAATAAAATTTAAAAAAAATTTTCAGCTGTTAAGATTCTGTACTTCTCCCAGCTGAGCATTTAACCGAATACATTTTGTCTGCACCCCAAAATTCAATTGAATGGAACAAGCACGAGCTCATGCCTTCCATGTGCCAAGTAATGTGTTAGGTGCTAATAACAGACAAAGACTCAGTTTCTGTCCTTTAATTCTGTTTCAGGTTAGACTTACTCTAATAGAGATAAAGCAACAGAGAGTTTTAATTGCCTGGAGAAGTCCCCCTCCTTCATTTTTTATTAACAAACCAACATTGAAGTTATGAAACAATTTTTACAGCTCCACAAGTTCTAAAAAGAGAAGGAACTTTGCCCATGCCAGTAATGCACACTCACAATGAAACACACTATAAGCAAATCAAGAATTTACCAAATTTAATTCTTACTATATACATGCTACCAGCAAAAAATGTCAAGTATAGTAAGTGCTTCCAGACCTTATGTTGGCTGACATAACGAAGAGTGACGTCGTCATCCTCGGTGTGACTTCAGGATAAAACTGGGGAAATGCAGTGGCTTGGTGACCCCAGATAGTTTATTTCTTCCAGTTTTATTACCCTAATAAGAAAATTTAATTGTGCACACTTTAAACTAACTTGAGTCAAGAAAGCCCTAACTTCTTCTTTTATACCAATGTGATGAAGGAAGAAATTAATGCAAACAGGGAATAAAATGTGGCGTGCCAGAGCTGTTTGTTGGTGTTGGGCTTCGGTGTCTTCAGTCTACTTACTCGGCACTTGTGATCCTGTCTGAAGCCAAGAGGTGGTCTGAAGCCTTCCATGGAGCTTCAGCACGCGGCTCTGGCGGTCCAACCTCAGCTCGCTTCTCACTCAGTTCCTCCTCTGTAGGATGGGTATGTTAATAACAGCAAAGTATTGTTAAGAAAGACTAAATGAAGTGGTATTTGTAATGTATATGGACCAGTGTCTGGTAACTAATAGGTGCTATGTAAGCATTTCCTGATTAATACAAATAAATCCTGTCTGCATGGGCTTAAATAAAAATTTGTGCCCTTTATTACTCACAAAAGATTACAGACTTAAGAGTTAGCCACCCATTTCTTTTCTTCTTCTTCTTCTTCTCCTTCTCCTTCTCCTTCTCCTTCTCCTTCTCCTTTTCTTCTTCTTCTTTCTTCTTCTTCTTTTTTGTAGAAAATAAAGTTTTTATTCACTCTCCAAGAAGGGAGAGGGGCATGGTGTGGAGAGATATACTAGCCTGAGGGGTGTGGACTATGAGCTTTTCTTGGATTATAATTGGATATAAGAAGGGTGGGGGGTTGCTGTTGTGTGGCCCCTGGGCTGTTGGCGCAATGTAACACAGGCTGCAATTTGTTCCAATGTTATCTTCTGCCTGTGGCTGTAGGGAGTGGTTAGTTCTGTTCTTGCTTCCAGTAGTTCCAGTCCTGGGACAAACTCAGAAGAGTAACATGGCAGTCATGTTTAACAAGGTCATAGGCCTGCTAGGCAAATGGTGCCACAATAGCAAATGAGGCTGGTTTTGTCCTTTCATTCCCCCGACCCCACCCCACCCCCAATTTTAAAATGGATATATTCTTAATGACCTGGTCTGGTTCTGGTTCTGGGTAGTAGGGATGAAGTTCTCTTCTTCTGTAACTCCTTCCTGCGGATTATGGGCATGAAGTTGTCCCTCTATGTAGGTATTGGTCATTAAGAGGGAGAGGGTGGAACCAGATAGCCTGAAAGGTGAGTGCTGTAGCTGGGGGTCATTTGTGAAAGGGGTCTCCTAGAGCTTGGACATAAGATATCTTAAGAGATAGCACCGGATAGCAACAATGAAGAGAAGAGCTGCAAAAAGACCCAGGAAAGGAGTCAGCCAAGAAAACCAGGACCAGATGTTTGTTTTAAAATCCTACCAGTCAAATTTTCCCATGGTCCCTTCTTTATAGAATTTGTCAGCTTTGTCAATGATATTTCTTAGATTATTTTGTATTTTTCCAGATTGTTTAACAAAAAAAACAACAATCCTCATTAAGCATAGCACAGGCCCCTCCCTGGTTAGCCGTGAGGAAGTCTAGGGCTGGCCTATTCTGTAGAACTGCTCCTGCTAGGGAAGTGACTTGTTCTTGTAGGGTATTAATTTGGTTGGCTATGTCAATTCTCTATTGAGTTACTTCTAAGGATAGTCACTGAGCTATAAAAATGGAGTTTAAAAGGCCTCCAGTGCCAGTTCCTACTGCAGCTAGGATGCCAATTACGATGATTATCACTAAGTCCCCCTTTGACTCTTGTGGGTTGGAAGCATAAGGGGAGAGGTATGCTGTCGTTGACAATGGTGAGTTTGGGAATAATAAGCAAGAGTACAAGTGCCTGTCCAGTTAGCATCTACACAGAGATAGGCCTTATCCCTGCAGAAGAAAATGGTGCGATTTTTACCAATCGCAAGTACCAATCGTGATGTTGAAGTAGGGCTTGGATAACCCTTTCCTGGATGCCTCAGTGCCCTCATAGGTGGTAGCCAGAGCCATTCCTGCCAGTGGAGGGGGCATTCAGTATGAGCTGGGACAAAGGGGAAACTGAAGGCCCAGTTGAAGGAAAGACTAGTGGAGTCCCAGCCAATATCATAATTTGGGGGATTGAACAACTTTCTACAGTTATCGGTTCGTCCTTTGTTATGTGGCTGGAACCAGCAGTTTTGGTATTTGTAGGGGCAGTTGTTCTGGGGACCCTGGGCAAATAGAAGTCCCAAAATAACTGGCTTATCTCCATGTGGTAATTATACTGGTGGGTTTGGGGATATAGATTCTGTAAAAGGGAGAGGCAGAGTAGTAGTTAGGGCTAGTTGAGGAAGTACTATCTAGGGAGATCCATGTAAAGGACTGACTGCAGCTTTTATATACATTAGAAAAAGATCCTACTGATGTTCCAGGTCCAGTTTCAGCTGTTAGGCAAAGGGGTGCTTGGCTAAAAAGATCTATGGAGGAGAATATTGGTCCTTGGATATTATAATGGGCCTGTTGGTGTAGGTGATTGAGAAGTATGTGGTCTACGGTGGGCTTGACCTTTTCATTAACAGCCCATCCAAGTGGACTGAAATAGGTGGGGGCTGGGTAGGTCTCTAATTGGCTCCATTCTGAAGGAAGGATAGGAATCGCTACTAGTCCCCCTTTAGAGGAGGGGTTGGCACAGATTCAGCAGTTCTTGTGCGGCTGAGTAACCTTACTGTTTTAAAAACTAAGGGCTTCCTGGACTGTAGGTAGGTAAGGGTGTTGTTGCAAGACAGTGTTTCCCGAAGGAAAAATAATTAGGAGTAAAACCAGGGCTCCCAGCAAGGACACAGGAGACCTCTTAGCGGGACTGGCTTGGAGTTGTCAAAGGGGACTTACTCAGTAATACCAGATCGTGTCGGCTACTTTCTGGGGCTCACATGTCTGCTGGCTGGGCTTTGGTGAGTTGGAGCTTGGTATCTGAAATTGGCTGGCACACGTAAGAAGGAAGAGTGGAGTCCTTGGGCAGTTTCTCCTATGGAGAGTTCTTAGGCGGGTCAGTGGGTCTTAGTAAGCCTGATTTGAGAAACTTGGTAATGAGGGGTTTGAGTCCCTTGTAGGCATCTAGCATAACTGGGTATTGTGAGCGGCAAGGGAAATGTACGGGATCTTTCATGCGGATAGTGATGGGCTGTGTGTGACCTGCCCTCCCAGGAGTGTCTGTGGTCCAGACCTGAGGTGGGCCTCTGTTTACAACCTCAGAAGGAATGGAGTTCAGGAGGGAAGCTGGGGTTGAGGAAGTCCCCAACAGTCCCAGGAAAGGAGCCTGAGGGTGCAGAAGGATCCTAGCACCTAGTTTAGTCATTAAATCTCTTCTGAAGATAGGGGTGGGACAATTAGCAACTACTGAGAATGAGTGGGCGAAGACCTGATCTCCCAGAGGGAGGAGGATGCTGGGGGTTTGCATGGTGGCCTGAGGCCTTCCCTCCACCCTATGATGGAGATGGGAGAGGGAGACAAAGGGCCCGAAAACTCAGGAAAAGCAGAGTAGGTGGCTCCAGAACGGATTAAGAAATTAATCTGATTAAGCTAATCAGTTTACCTGGAACAAGTTATCTAAGGCTCAGCCAATTCGATGGTATTAAGTGGAGCCTGGTCCAATGAAGGCCCTGTCAGTTCCATGCCTGGAGGAGGCCAAGGAGGTCCGAGGCACTTCTAGGAGTGCCTGCCAGTTCTTGGAGTTCCATCTCCTGCCTTGAGGAGGGGGCAGTCCTTCTTCCAGTGCCCTGACTTTTTGCAACATGGGCACGGCTGCCACTTTTTCTTAGGACATTGCTCCAGTGACCCTTTTGTTCGCAGTTGAAACAGGTCCGGGGGCCCCATGCCACTGTTGGCTGTCCTTACTGCTGTGACGGGGGGCCTCAGGTGAGTTCCTCCCTGAACAGCTCCCTTAGTTGCTGAGGCTATCATTTGGAAAATCTCTTTTTGCTCCTGGGATTGTTGTTGATCCTACTCCCATTTCTCCTTTGGTTTGTCCTTATCATAATTCTTAAAGACTTTGAAAGCCAGATAAACTAGCTCTGATTGTGGGATCTGAGGGCCCTTCTCTAGCTTTTGAAGTCTGCTCCAATGTCCAGGGCTGACTGGGAGATGAAGTACATCACTAAGACAGACTGTCTCTCCCTGGAATCCAGGTCTCCATTACTGTAGAGGTGGAAAGCCTCCCAGAGCCTAAAGAGGAAAATAGCAGGATTCTCATCTGTCCCTTGAGTGACTTCCTTAACTTTGTAGTAGTCAGCAGGCTTTGTACTGGCCTGCTTCGTTCCCTCTATGAGGCAGGAGAGCATGTGATCCCGTTTACAGTGGTCAGGGGACTTAGTTTGGCAGTCTCAACTAGGATTTTGGTCAGGGACCGCCGTGGCACCAGAGGCCTAAGTATTCAGCTGCCTCCGATATAGGTCATCCCCATACTCCTGTGCCTTGGCCCAAATACGGCCTCTCTCTCCCAAATTGGTACACATAGAAAAGACAATACAAATATCTCTCCAGGAGAGGTCATAGGAGAGAGTGAGATATTCAATTCCTTTGTAAACTTAGCTGGGTTTGCTGTAAAACTGCCAAGTCTGACCTCAGTTTGGGAGAAGTCTTGACATTGAAAAGGGAGCCTGGACCTGAATAATGCCCTCCGATCCAGCAACCTCATGGAGAGGGAACTGGGTGACAGGCTTAGGAGGTTCCTAAAAAAATGATCTGGCTCAAGCTGGTGTAGCTCAGTGGATTGAGCGTGGGCCTGTGAACCAAAAGGTCGCAGGGTTCGATTCCCAGTCAGGGCACATGCCTGTGTTGTGGGTCAGGTCCTCAGTAGAGGGCATGTGACAGGCAACTATACATTGATATTTCTCTCCCTCTCTTTCTCTCTCCCTTCCTTTTTCTAAAATAAATAAATAAAACCTTTTTTTTTTTTAAAGAGAGATAGCCTAAATGGGTATAGCGGGACAGAGAGAGAGGTTTGAGGAGAAGTAGGGAGAGGAGGTGGAAGGGGTGCTGAAGAGTCGTGTGAAGGAGCTATGGAGGAGGAGGTGCAGAGAGGGGGAGATTGCCTGAATCTTGGGAAGATGGAGGAGGAAGGGAAGTAGGTATAAGTAAGAACATGTGACAGGAAGTGCAGAGATTGGGATGGCAAGAAAGTTTGAAAAAGACCTGAATGTAAGGAACGTCAGGCCATTTCTCAGAGCGACAACAGTACAGGTCAAGTTGGAGGATAGTATTATAGTTAAGAGATCTGTTTATGGGCCAGACTTCCTGGTCACCGAGTTTGTTTTGAGGCCAAGCTATGTTGCAGTAGAAAATCAACTTGGGCTTGAAGTTGGTAAGTCCCAGAGCCTTCAAGTTTTTAAGTAGGCAACCCAATGGGGAGTCCTTGGGCAGGGTCAATTGAGTATTTCCCACAGTGAGAACTATGAAAAAGGAAAGGGAAGGATATCTCAGGGACCTGAACAACTGAGCGAGGCAAGGTTTAAGAAGGGCATCATCAACTCAAACAACCTAGAAGTCTGCGGCCAGAGCTGAGTGTCCTTGTACCTGAGGGCAGGCTGAACACGAGGTTCTGCCTCAGCGCCAGGCATCGCTGGGCCCTGAAAGCAGACTGAGCCAGCAGGAAGATGGTTGGAGGAGTTCCTCCCAGCCGAAACCCTGCAAAAGTGACAGACCCAGTACAGGGGGTTATGACCAGATGAGGGGATAAGCTATCACTTTCAATAGGATGTTTTCATCCCAAGATTCAAAGAGACCTACCTATTGGCTGGCCGTGAAGATGGGTGAGGAGGAGGCTGTGTGCAGAGTCCAGACAGACAGAACAGGATTAAAATCCTCTCTCCGAACCACACAGAGACAGGGTAAAGGGGGTTAGCCCGGGCTGAGTTTCTGCTGCCCACTGCTCCCCTGGTCGCAAGTCTCAGGAGGCTAGAGGAGAGGGAGAAATAGAGAATGTCCTTGTACAGGCCACCAGAATGTTAAGGTGGTCACTGACGCAGAATGTGACAGAATTCACAAAGAGAAAAAAGTGTAGAAAATAAAGTTTTTATTCACTCTCCAAGAAAAGAGAGGGGCGTGGTGTGGAGGGATACACCAGCCTATTTCTTCCGTTCTTTATGCCATCTTCTTAACAAGCCGCCGGTTAGTTTTTCTTTCCTATCTAATTCATGAGAAATAAAAGAGTCCACAGTTATTATTAAATGATAATAATATATCTTATATGTCAGACACAGTTTTAATCATTTTGTGAACACCATCTCATTTAATCTTCGTAATAACCTATTTTACAGTTAAGGAAACCAAGCTACAGAGAAGCTAAGGAACTTGCCCAAGGTTGCAGAGCTGGGAAGCGGTGGAGGCAAGATCCAATCCCAGACAGGCTGGCTCCAGGCTGCCTCCCCTTGGGCTACCTTCTCCTAGACTCCATGGAACTCCTGAGCCCTCTGTCAGGAGGACCCTAGCACACTCACACTTGTGACAGTATGTCAAGTGCATGCAGGCAAAGCACACACATCACATGCAGGCCCGCTTTCTTGCCCCAGCGAAACTCAGGAGTTTCTCAAGGCGCTTCAGCATGACACGCGCAAACCACCTCTCGGGTGAGGTCACTTCTGAGATGACTCACCTCACATTCAGAGAGTGACAGGATTTCTAAGTTTACTCCCAAATTCTGAGGCCATCTGTTCATTGAGAGCTGATAGCTGTCTTATGCATCAACTAGGGGTTCCACATTTATGAGTGAAGTGATGACATGTGATTGTGCTGATTTGCCAACTTTGAAACTTCATGTATCTTGTTTTATTTACTTTGGCAAAGAAAAAAAAAGTGTAACCTGTGGTCACAATAATGACTTTAGAACTGTGACCCTTGAATCAGACAGACATAGAATCCAAACAGATGTCATTCAAATATCTAAGACTTGCAGCACTATAGATAAAAAGAATATGAAAATAATTCAGCCTAGACTATGACTGGGAATGATTTGTTGGATCTGATCGGTGGGTGAGGCAATGCATATGGGAGTTGCAGACTTAAATCAGACGTGAAAATTAGAGGTCACACATTCAAACACAAGGTCAGGGGACTGTGTGAATAGAGATATGGACATTGAAAGAGACTTCTAGTAATACTCATCCTCCATCATTGCGAGAAAATTCACTCTAGATGTTGCTGAGATAAACTTCTAGGCCCAAGATGGAGCCGTTCCACAAACCAAACTTTTGAATTCCTATAAATGCTTTTCTTGATCAGAAGCGCAAAATCTTCAAATGCTAGGCCGGCACTGCACTTTACATTTATTTTCTTGTTCCTTGTTTTTTTTTTTTCAACTAAGGTCATATATGCAACCCCAGCCATGCCCTGATTTGGTGCTGGAACTTCTAATGCTCTACAAAAACTTGTTAAGCAAAATCCCTCGGGAAGAGTGCTCCACCGCCTGAGAGGCGCCGGGCTCCCCCAGCCTGTGGATGGTTTTCCATGAATGAAGGACACCAGACTTGTTACTAAATTTAGTTTTGTAATTTGACAGTGTCTGCAGCTATATTCTTACCCCAACCGAAATTGCAGGTCTATATGCAACCTTACCTACCCAAAAGGTCAATGTCAAATACTTGGGAGGAAATAATTTCCTCCTATATGGGTAAATGTCCGGAGAGATTTACAATTAACTATTAAGATGGCTAAGTAAACCAAACCTTGAATTATTAAATTTGGGAATACTCTATAGCTATACAGTACTTTAAGTACTTAAAACATGTAAGAGAATTTGACATGTTAAGGGACAATTTAGCATAAAAGACACAGTTTTGCCTTTTAATTACAATTTTAGATGTATGATGACTATTTGTTAGATTTGTGATTTTAAGATAAAAGAAAACTGTACTAGCCCTGGCTGGTGTGGCTCAGTGGATTGAGTGCTGACCTGTGAACCAAAGGGTCGCCGGTTCGATTCCCAGTCAGGACACATGCCCAAGTTGTGGGCCAGGTCCCCAGTATAGGACATGCAAGAGGCAGCCACACCTTGATGTTTCTCTCCATCTCTTTTTCACTCCCTTTCCCTCTCTAAGAATAAATAAATAAAATCTAAAAAAAAGAAAGGAAGAAAAGCCAAGTGCTGATTAAATTGCTTTAAAAAAAAGAAGAAAGACGAAGAAAACATTGCTAAATTCACAAACCATATTAGAAAGTTTAGGGTAACTGGGTACTGATTAACTCCCATGTGAAACAAAGCATTCGAATTACTGAGTAAAAAATAAGCCAAAGATGAGAGTACTTAACTTTACAAAAGAGAAAAAGAATCAATAAACATATGCAAAGACTTTAACCTTTCTGTAGTTAAATAAATGCCAAGTAAAACAAAAACGACCTTGCAATGACCAACTGTTTTGTTTGCTTGGTTTTTAAAAAGGTTTTATCTATGTATTTTTAGACAGAGGGGATGGGAGGGAGAAAGAGAGGGAGAGAAACATCAACTGGGGACCTGGTCTGCAGCCCAGGCAGGTGACCCTTCAGTTTGGAGGATGACACCCAACCCACTGAGCCACACCAGTTAGAACTTCTTGGTTTTGTTTTAATGCAAGTGTCCAGGGTTAACAAGACCACAAGGACCTGGGTACTCACACACTGACAGTGGGGAATAAAGGGAATTTGGTAGCTTATAAAAAGTATTAAAAACCCACATAAATTATGCATACCCACTGGACTAGCATGATTATTCTCAATTTTTTTTTCATAAGGTAATAAGAAAATAACAACTTAAGCAGTTAGGAGTTTCAGCCAAGATGGAGGTGTAGGTAGAAACCCTTTGCTTCCTCGCACAACCAAAAGGAGGATAACAACCAATCTAAAATTGATAAATAACTAGAAGCTCCAGAAAAGCAAACTGCATGGAACTCTGACAACCAAGAAATTAAAGAAAAAAATCAGTCAGAACAACCGGACCAGTGTGCCAAAACAAAGAAATATGGCCCAAATATGCTTTCAAGGAACAGAGCATAATAACCTCAGAAACAGAATTAAATGATGAGGACATAGCCAACATATCTGATAGAGAAGTTAAAGTGCTGGCATTCAAAATGCTCACAGATCTGACTGAGTTTGGTCAAAAGATGAAAAAACAAATGAGAGATACCCAAAAAGAAATAAAGCAAAACTATTCAGGGAACCAACAGTGACAGGAAGGAAATCAGGACTCAAAGCAATGGTTTGGAACAAAAGGAAAAACTAAACATCCAAGGGGAACAGAATGAAGAAACAAGAATTTAAAAAAATGAAGAGAGTCTTACAAACCTCTGGGACAACCTGACACACTCCAATATTTGAATTATAGGGGTGCCAGAAGGAGAACAACAGCAAGAAATTGAAAACTTATTTGAAAAAATAATGAAGGAAAACTTCCCCAATCTGATGAAGGAAATAGACTTCCAGGAAGTCCAGGAAGCCCAGAGAGTCCCAAAGAAGTTGGACCCAAAGAGGAGCACACCAAGTCATGTCATCATTAAGTTACCCAAGATTAAATATAAAGAGAAAATCCTAAAAGAAGCAAGGGGAAAGGAGACAGTTCCCTACAAAGGAGTACCCATTAGGCTATCAGTTGATTTCTCAAAAGAAACCTTGCAGGCAAGAAGGGACTGGAAAGAAGTATTCCAAGTCATGAAAGGCAAGGACCTACATATAAGACTGCTCTATCCAGCAAAGCTATCATTTAGAATGGAAGGGCAGATAAAGTGCTTCCCAGAGAAGGTCAAGTTAGAGGAGCTCATCATCACCAAGCCCTTATTATGTGAAATATTAAATGGACTGATCTAAGAAAAAGAAGATAAAAAATATGAACAGTAAAATGACAACAAACTCACAACTATCAACAAATGAACCTAAAAGAAAAGAAAAACAATAAAAATAAAAACTAAGCAAACAACTAGCATGGGAACAGAATCAGAGAAATGGACATCACATGGAGGGAGTTCAGTGGGGAGGGGGAAGGGAGGAATGGGGGGAAGGTACAGGGAAGAAGCAGCATAATTAGTAGGCATAAAATAGATGGGGAGAGATAAAAATGGTATAGGAAACAGGACTCAGAGAAATTATATGTACAACCCATGGACATGAACTAAGGTGGGGGGAATGCTGGAGCATTGGGGGCAGGGTAGAGGGTGGATAAACAGAGAAAAATCGGGGAAACTGTAATAGCATAATCAATAAAAATTACTTTTAAAAAACCTTAAGCAGTTAACCACCTTGCAGTTCTGTGGATAATTGAAAAAATTTGGAAAGAATGCAGCCATCCAAGAATAAATAAAATGTGGCATATTAATACAATAAAACCTATGTGATCTAAATATGACATAAAAGATATTTAGTACTTAAATATATACAAAGAGAAAAAGTATGATATAAACATTGTGACCCATTTTTAAAATATATACATGTGGACACATGACTTCCGGCCAAGATGGAGGCGTAGGTGAAAACACTGTACCTCCTCTCACAACCAAGATTAAGGACAACAAATATTTATAAACAATAACAAAACCAGAACACAGAAAATTGAAATACGGAAGTCGACAACCGTTCAACCCTACCGGTAAGAAGGGCGGAGTCGGCAGGCAGCGGAGAGGAAAGTGGCAGAAAAACTTGGTGGCTGCTGGGCTTCGGAGCACCGGGCGGTGTAGGTAGCGTGGAGCTTGCAGACCCCAGATGCGGGGAGGAGACAGGAGGAGATAAGCAGAGCACGCAAGGCGCACAGGGCAGTTGGCCAACCGCGGACACACGTTCGAGTGCAGATAAACTAGGCAAGAGCGGGCAGTGAGATGGACTGCGCAGCTCAGGGCCCCAGCGACAGGCAATAAAGCCTAAAAACACCAATTGAAAAGGTGCCGGGAGAGTCTCCCAGCCTCACAGGAGAGGTTGCTGGGGAGACCCGAAAGGTCCCGGAGTGTGCATACGCCCGTCCATCTGGGAACCAGCACCAGGGAGGCCAGTTTGCTTGTGGGAGGCAGCAGAGGGGACGCAAATTCGAGAGAGCGCAGAACAGGCACCATTGTTCCCTCTCTGACCCCGCCCCCACAGAAAACGTCACAACTCTGCGACGAGGTTGCCCCGCCCTGGTGAACACCTACAGCTCCGCCCCTCATACGCAACAGGCACCACCTGACCAAAAATGACTCAAACAGAAGAAAAGCTCAGAGTCCCAGAGCCAATACTTTTAAGCAAGCAAGAGATAGCCAACCTATCAGATGCACAGTTCAAAGCACTGCTAATCAGGATGCTCACAGAATTGGTTGATTTTGGTCGCAAATTAGATGAACAAATGAAGGCGTTCATAAGTGAAATGATGGAAAATGCACAGGGAACCAGTAGTGATGGGAAGAA
>PVKM010043101.1:0-12632 GCA_004027735.1 Carollia perspicillata
TCCTGCGTCATCAATTTTCTCTTGCTGTTCCATTGTTTCTATCTTACTACAACATGTAGCAATATCTATTATCTTTTTAATCCACATATCTTGAATTCACATTCTCTTCTAACAAATGTTCATCTCTGCTTCCTTTTTCGGTAAAATTTCTCCAGTGATTTATATTCAGTGCTTGCACGTTATTTTCTCTGTCTTTTATGAATAATCATTTAAATTTGATATATGCTGAAGAAAATACTTTGACATACGTGTGTTGTAAAACAAAACAAGCACCTGTGGACTTAGCACTCAGCCTGTCAGGTTTTTATTAATAGCATTGGATCTACCAGCACGCTTTCTGTTGCTCTTTGTAACATCGTGTCATTAATCTTTACCTGTTCCATAGTGTTACATGGTGTCAATGGATCATTATGTATTAAGTACCCTATTGATTGTCTTCATGTTTGGTTTTCCTTTATATACTTATTGCTGTTGAAAACAATCTTCAATGAACATTCCTAGATGCATCACCTCACTTACATGAGCAGGATCCATACAGTGTAATCACCAGGACTTAAGATGCATACGTATTAACTTCAGTCTAGGCAGAATTGTTGTCCAAGTTTGTTACCAACATGTCCTTCCACAAGTAGTAAACAAGAGTTACTGTTGTTTCAGTTCTGACAATATTTGATTTTATCTGATCTTTAAAATTTCAAATTAACCAAGTGTCATTATCTCATTTGCCTTAATTTATATTCTCTTGATCACCCACTAGGCTAAAATTCATGACCTGTATTTTATAGGCAATTACTCTTTGTTTATATTTGTCTTCCTATGTGAAATGTCTCGTGTATATTTTTGCACATTTTTTTTCTCTTGGACCATTGGAATTTTACTTGCTGATCTGTGGTTTTTTTTTTTACGTGTTCCACATATAAGCTTACTGTAAGTAATGTGTGGTATGAATATCTCTTCCAGTTTTCTTTTTACTTGAGTTATAGTTGACATACCATAAAAATTACACTTTTAGAGCATACAATTCAGTCATTTTTAGTATATTCGCAAAATGGTACAACCATATTTTGATTGCCTGTTTTTCAGCCCACTGTTCAGAGAGGAAGTCCCACCCTAGGGTTATGGGGATGGCCAAGCACCTGACACCTAACCCTGGGCAGGTGAGAGTGAAATCAGTTCATTACACCCTCTGGGGGAGGGCACAGCATGCCACACAGACACATGGGAGCTGTACTCAGGAACGGTGAATAAGCAGGGACTTTGGGAGGCAGGCTTTGTAAGATCAAGGGGGTGGAGAGATTATTGGTTCCTACAGGAGAAATTGATTGATTTGTTTAAAAATTTCCAGAAACTGGAAAGGAACTGAAACCAGCCCCTCAGGGATAAGTAGGAAGTTTTCCTGATGCATGTGGTAAGGAGCATTGTTTGCCTAGGTGACCCTATCCGCAGCAGTAGATCGGGGTGGATAATCGGGCCTTTAGAGCCATACCCTCCCCAGCGTTTTGGATGGTGAAGCAGCAAATAGTATCGAACCACAACCATCACCACACTCCAGTTCTAGAACATTTTGTTCATTCCTAAAAGAATCACCAGTCAATCCACATGAACAGACTTAGGCAGCCACAAATCTACTTTCTGTCTCTGTGGATTTGTTTATTCTAAGCATTTTATATAAATGGGATTGTACAATATATGGTGTTTGTATATCACTTCTTTCATTTAGCATGTTTTCAAGGTTCATCCATACTGTAGCATACGTCAGTATTTCATTTCTTTTTCTGGCTGAATAATAAATATTCTACTGTAAGGATGCACCTCATTTGTTTGGTCATCGGTTCGGTTGATTGACAATTATGTTGTTTTCACTCTTTGGCTATTACAAATAATACTTCTATAAATACTCAGTTACAAGTTTTTGTGGACTTATATTTTCAACTTGCTCGGATATATACCTTAGCATAGATTTGCTGGGTCGTATAATAAGTCCATATTTAAACAATGGAGGAATTTCCGGACTATTTTCTAAGATGACTGCACCCTTTTACAATATACTACGCCAACAAAACAAGACTGCTTCCAATTTCTTCACATTTTTGCAACTGTTATTTTCTATTACTTTAAATTATAGCCATCCTATCTTGTGAGGAGAACTTTTAAAATCTAATTTAGTTTTTGCTTTATACCTTTATGTCTTTGCTTCACATGAAATTGATCATTTGCATGGCATGATGTGCAGATAAACATCATTTTTTTAGTACTGATAACTAATTGTCCTAGAAACCTTTATTTGGTTTTAGTAACCTGGAATAACATCTTTACTGTAAATTAAATTTCTAAGTCTCTCTATTTTGTTCTATTTTTAATACTTGTCTTCATGTTATAATTTTGAACAATTCTGACAATTTACAGTGGAAGATTCCCCCATCTTCTGCTCCTTTGGGAGGGGGCTGGCTATTTCCTGAACTTTGGTCTCTCATATGAACTTTAAATCCTAGTCCCCAAAGAAATTTTCTAAGATTTTCATTAGAATTCCACTGAATTTACAAATTGGCTTAGAGTATGGACATCCTCACATTTGTAAATCTTACCTATCGTATGCATGATATCTTGCTCCATTACTATAAGGCCCACATGTAGGTATCGGCTTCCATTTATTTATGTGTAACAAGCAAATAGAGGCTTTGTATTCATTTATTGTAATTCCAATTACTAAACTCAGCTTAAGGAACATGTGGCTGGCTGCCTAAATCTCCCTTTTTTATGTTTTTTTTTAACTTTTTTAATTGTATTAAATTTATTGAAGTGACGTTGGTTAATAAAATTATATAGGTTTCAAGTGTACAATTCTATGATACATCATCTGTGTGTTGTGTGTTTACTACCCAAATCAAATCCTCTTTTAACAACATATATTATATCTTCAGGGTTATAGCATATTTTTCAAACTCTAATCTTCACATTTATACACATTAATACATTTTTCAGACCACCAAGTAAAGGAAGTAACTGAAATTCTTTTCTATTTCAATGCTTACAGTCAGGATAAATAAATACAGCACTGGCCCAAACTAATGTAACGTTAAATAGAAAAGAATGTGAAATTAAATGGACATTACCAAAATGTAAGAGAGACTCACAGAAAAGTACATTACTTATCGTTACTAATTTTCAAAAGGAAACTAAACCCAATTAGCACAAATATAGGTCTCCAAATCAACACAAGATATAAAAGCTAAATGTTGAAAGCTTGTTTAGGAGTATTTAATTTATGTCACTTTAAGTGGCTTGGAAAATAAAGTTTTCTGGAAGCGGCATATTTAAATTCACAGGCTCAAATCATATACACAGAGATCTTACCAAGTAGCAAGATTTACTAAATATTTCAAGGTTACACATAACCCTGAGGCACAGCTATAGCTGGGAGATATCAGGGGCTGTCGGCTCATTTGTCCTTCTTGCTGCTCTAGATGTACTCTTGCCCACATTCAATACGAGGTTCCCTAATTACTGTATGTAGCTACGGTAATTAGAAAAAAAACTTGTCTTTAAACATCTCCGTTTTATACTCAGATGGTTGCATAGTTTCAAGTGACTTTATTTTGAAAGCCATGCACAGGAAATCCATAGATCACAGATTTATTTTGTGTGCACACTGCTGGACAGCCCCGTTGCATCTTTCTAAAGCATTCTGTAGTTAAGCAAACTCACAATAGCAAATATCATTGATTTGTTTTCTAGGAGGTCTATCATTCTACAGTAGATCTAAGGATTTGACTGTCTCACATTTACTTTCCTGGTGTACCCCTCTAGCAGGAGAAAATGTTTCTGAAACGTAATCATTTGCTTCAAAATATTCATAAAATTTGAATTACATGAAATAGAATTTATATAATAGATAATATTCAAACATAATTATAGATTTTTCTGTATCATTTGTTTAATAAAAATAGTTGCCTACATTATTAAAAATAATAAGTCAAAATAACATTGAATATTATTAAATGCCATTTTAACCTGTCAATGTACAATTAAAATTTCCTTTAGTATATTAATCTGATGAATTTTAGCAACATAGTACTTAAAATAAAATGGTGCTTACTTTCTTGAATTAGTCATGTTATGTTCTATTTTTCATGTGCTGCTGAATTACATTTGTTAATATTGTATTTATTTTTTTGCACCAATGCAATACTCAACTTGGGACTGGTGATTTTCTTATCCTTCCAGTGGTTTGCTATCAGTTTTATTTATGTGGAAAATATTTGTTTAAATTTTTCATTTCATCTGCATGGACTTAGGCAAAGTCCTTTATCTCCAAAAATGCATTTATTTAGTTCAGCTGTTCAAACTCATTTGCATAAAATTTAGTATTTTGCTAAATATGATTCTTTTAAAATTTCTTATGTCTGTGATTATTTCTTCTGTCCCTGAAATGACTTGAAATATGAGACAGATTATTTGCTGTGTGTTCTCTACCTGGTTTCAACATAAGTTGATTTTTAATTTGTTTATAAGATTTTATTTATTTACTTTTAGAGAGGAGAAGGGAGGGAAAAAAAGAAGAGAAACATCAATGTGTGGTTGCCTCTCACATGCCCCCAACTGGGGACCTGGCCCAAAACCCAGGCATGTGCCCTGACTGGGAATCAAACCTGTGACACATTGATTCACAGGCTGGCACTTAATCCACTGAACCACACCAGCCAGGGTGTGAGTTGATTTTTTAAAGATATTGTTGAAAGATAAAAATATTTTTATTTCTATTTTTCAGAGAATTCATGAAACTTTCTAAAACATTCCCTTTTATATAGTCAAATGATTCTTGTATTTTTATGATAGTAAATCTATATCCTGCTCATGCGGGTGAACAATAACTTAAAAATAAATATTCACTAAATTGAAAAATAGATGAATATAAGTATAATTGTCACTGCAGAAATTTTATAGTCATTCTAAATATCAGAACATTTGCAAGTACCAGTGCTTGCCTCTGGATTTTCAGTATCTCCTGCATTTCACGGGCTGAGATGACCTCGCAGACATTGCTGCTATAAATTAGCAGACCAGTGTATTTTTTAATCAGTTAAGTTTGCAAAACTTTTTCACCCTTACTTATGAGTACTGTAGCACTCATAAGAAAGAAGAGTGATTGACAAGAATGCACCTGTGAAATGACAAAAGCCTCAGAAATTCAGTCCTGCATATCTTGGTCAGCAATATTGGAGCTCTGCCATGACGGCCCTATTTCATTTTTGTTGCCCCTCCCTTCCAGTACTTTTCACAAAAAAAGAATAAAAGCAGAATTAGAAGAAAGGTCCCACTTCAAAATCAGTAACATTATAAAGAAAGTAGCTTAGAAAATATTATTTATGTAACAAAAGTCTCTGAAATAATACACTGAGTTATAGAAGAGATCAGAACATTTTAAAACACAATTCAAAAAAAAAATAAAAAAGAAACAGTGGTATTTCCTAAACAAGAATACAAAAAGTAAATTCTAGGCCTTCAAAGAGAAGGCTGTAATATGAAGTAGGAAATGGATGTAAGCTGGTGGAACTCAGGAGATAAATGGAAGTGAAAAACAAGACATGAAAGGAAACAGAACTTCATTGGAAGTGTGGCTTCTCTCCTGATTACCCCAGTGAGCAGTCTGCTGCCAGCCATGCATCGCACCAAGGCCCCCATCACGGCAACAACATGTGTGAAAGGTGATAATCCTGTGTTTCGGACATATTCCTGTTCAGAGGCTATAATTGCACGTTGGCAACTTTCATTTCCCTTTCCTATAGCTTCTTCCCCTCCTGAGGAACTTCAGGTGTATCAGCCCATCAGGGGTGCTTTCGGCTGACCCTCTGTGCTTATTGTGAATTCAGGGAGGAGGGATCATGAAATGCTCAGATTTACAGCACTGTGGTACACAGATGACACACTGTGAATGTGTTTCAGCATCAACCCTCAAGCCAGCAAGCTCTCAGCCACCCTTTAGCTTGTCAGAACTGGAAATCCTAATGAAAACACCTTGGCAGATGCATGATAAAAAGAGACAAGGAAATACTATTTTTAAGGGAAGGACTTCGAGAAAATGCCAGGATGCCATCTTACTTTTGACAAGTAGAGTTTCCTCTTCAACTACTCGTCTATTCGATACTAACACAATTTTATTATGCTTCATAGACTTGCAGGGGTACATACTAGCCAAAATGTTTATAAACTTGTCTTAGGGTGAAATAACTTACATTAGAGGCTTCCCATTTCTCATCAGGTTCAGACTGAAGATGTCAAAAATACATCAAATAGTTCAATGGGGCTTTGTTATTTGACAGCTTCTCACACTTCCAAGTTATCTCCTTTTGATTCTACAGCTCAGTTAGTAGTTTTTACTAAATACTGAGATTCCTAAGTCAGACCTACTATGTCTTGAAGGCCTGGTGGGTGTCATGAATCTGCAGTTTTTAACAAACGCATTGATGATTATGATTCAAAAGTCTCTTGGAATTCAATTTAAATTCTGTGATAATAGCTTCTCATACACATTTTTGTTTTAGCACTTACCACACTGTTACTACATCACTGAAAACAGAACTTGTTTTAACTATTACTTCAATGCTTACAACACAAGGGAAAAAGGTTTTAGTGTATTTTCAATGAATTAATGAAACAGATTATCAGCATACAATGCTATCAGTTGACTTGACAAAACTGTATCGTCTACTGATTCTACTTCTTTGGCTGAACCCTGAATGAGATTAATCTACCACAGAAGAAGGTCAAAGAATAAAAATCAGATGTTCATAACAGTTGATGCAAAAAAAATTTGACACAATTTAATACTCACTCATAGTAAAAAACAAAAACAACAAAACACTGAGCAAATTAGGATTACAGAGGAATTCTTTCTACTGTACAAATTGCATCTACAAAACTCCCTCAGCTAGAATAATAGTGGTGACTGACTGGATGTTTCTTCACTAAGATCAGGAACAAGACAAGGGTATGCACTTACACCACGCTTTTTCAACAATATACTAGAAATCGTAGCCAGTACAAAAAAGGAAGGAAAAGGAAATAAAATACTCTCCGATTGGAAAGTAAGAAATAAAACAACCCTATGTGCAGGTGACATAAAATTCTATGTAGCCAGCCCCAAGGATTCTACAAAAACTAGAACACATAAGGGTGTTGAGCAACTTTTCAGGACATATGATTAGCACACCAAAATTATTTGTATTTCTATGCATGAAAAGTAAAATTAAAGACACAATATCATTTACAATCATCAAAAAATTGTCAACTTAGAATTGTGGGTTGAAAGTGTCTTCCAAAGATGAATTATAAGGATTTTTAAGACATCCAAAACTGAAAGAACTCATTGCCTGTACGCCTATTGAAAAAACATGTTAGAAGAAGTTCTTTAGGTGGGAAAAACAATATCAGACAGAACTGTGACTCTACACAAAGCAATCATGAGCTCTACACAAAGCAATGATGAGCACCAGAAATAACTACATGGTAAATATATGGATATTTTCTACCCAAATAAATGTTTTTAAAAGACCACAGACTGAGATGTCACTTCATAACTGTCAGAATGGCTATCATCAATAAATCAACAAACAAGTGCTGGTGAGGAGGTGGAGAAACAAACCCTTTTGCACTATTGGTGGGAATGTAGACTGGTGCAGTCACTGTGGAAAAGAATATGGAGTTACCTCAAATAATTAAAAATGGAACTGCCTTATGACTCAGCAATTCTAGAAATTTATCCAAAGAAACACAAAACCTAATTTGAAAGCGTATCAGCACCCCTATGTTCATTTCAGCATTATTTACAATAGTCGAGATTTGGAAGCAGCCCAAGTGTCCATCAGCAGATGAGTGGATAAAACAACTATGGCATATTTACAGAAAGGAATGTTACTTGATTATAAAAAATAAGAAACTTTTGCCTTTTGGGACAGCATGGATGGACCTGGCGAACATTGTGCTAAGTGAAATAAGGCAGTCAGAGAAAGACAAATACCGTGATATCACTTACATGTGGAATCTAATGAACAAAGTGAACTAAAAAGCAAAATGGAGACAGACTCACAGCTAGAGAGCAAACTGACATTTCTGGAGTAGGGTGTTGAGGGATGAAGGGATGGAGCATAAAAGAAAAAAAAAATGGACACAGACAACAGTGTGGTGATTGCAGTGGAGCGGGAAATGGGTAGAAGTGGAAGAAGGTATAAGGGAAATAAATGATAATGGAAAAAATACATTAAAAAATACTAGACCACCATTTTACACCATACACCAGAATAAACTCAAAATGGACAATAGACTTAAATATAAGTTGTGACACCATAAAAGTTCTACAGGAAAACATAGACATTAGAATTTCAGATACCCAAGTAGCAATATTTTTGCCAACATATTTCCTAGTGCAAGGGAAATAAAGGAAAAAATTAACAAAATGGACTACATCAAATTAAAAGCTTCTGCACGGCTAAAGAAATCATCATCAAAATGAAAAGGGAACTGACCATATGGGAGAATATTTTTGCCAATGATACCTCAGACAAAGTTTTGATCTCCAAAACATATAAAGAACTTATATGACTCAAAACCAGGAAGACAAACAATCCAATTAAAAAATGGGCAAAGGCCCTAAAGAGATCTTCTCCAAGGAGGGTATACAGATGGTCCCTAGACATATGAAAAAATGCTCAGCGTCACTAACCATCGGAAAGATGCAAATTAAAACTACAATGAACTACCACTTCATACCAGTTATAATGGCCATCATTAATAAATCTACAAAACAACAAGTGCCAGTAAGAATGTGGAGAAAAGAAAACCCTAGTGGCATTGTCAGTGGGAATGCAGACTGGAGCAGCCACTGTAGAAAACAGTAAGGCATTTCCTCAAAAAACTAAAAATGAAACTGCCTTTGGACCCAATGATTTCACTGCTGGGAATATACCCTAAGAATTTCAAAGCATCAATTCAAAAAACGTATGCACCCCTGTGTTCATAGTAGTGCTATTTATAATAGCTGACTGCTGGGAACAGCCTGAGTGTCCATCAGTAAATGAATGGGTTGAAAACTGTGGTACATTTACAAAATAAAATACTATGCAGCAGAAAGAGAGAGAGAGAGAAAGAAAGAGAGAGAGTGGGAGGAAGGGAAGAAGGAAGGAAGGAAGGGAGGGAGGGAGGGAGGAAGGAAGGAAGGAAGGAAGGAAGGAAGGAAGGAAGGAAGGAAGGAAGGAAGGAAAAAAGACAGAAAAGAAAGAAAGAGAGAGAGAGAGAAAGAAAGAAACTGGAGAACATTATGCTAAATGAAATAAGCCAGATGGTGAAAGACAAATACCATATGATCTTACTTACAAGAGGGATCTAATGAGCAAACTAAACTATTGAGCAAAATAGAACCACAGGCATGGAAACACGGAACAGACAGACAAGTGACCAGAGGGGAGGGCACAGAGGAATAATAATGCAAAGAAGGGGAAGGGACTAGTCAAAAATCATATATGAATGACCCACGACCGTGGACGACAGTGTGGGGACTGACTGTGGGAGTTGGGGGCAGGATGGGTGGAGGAGGGCAAAGGGGGGAAATTGGGGCAACTGTAAGAATAGCAATAAAATAGCTTAAGAAGAGAAAAACATACAATAAAAATAAACTATTAAAAAAGACCACCAATATCTTAAACAAAAATAAAAACAAAGTATTATGGAATTTATTATATGTCATAAAAGTATAAGCTGAATAATAAATATACTACTGCAAGTATGTGTGCTACATATAAAGTGCCATAATATCATACTAATGTAGATTATTATTAAAGTCTGTGGACCCTGAGAAAGAAGATGCTTACTAAGAAGGGCTTCAGGTGGCTAAGTAGGCTCCAATTAAGAAAAACAAAAAAATGAAATAAAACACACAGACAAAAAACCCCACCGAGCCTGTCAGCCACTTCTACACAGGGGCTTCTCACGCAAATTGCATTTCAGCCCTTCAGGGAAGAGCCTGCGCTGAGCCACCTGCCTCTGCACTGAACTGCCTGTCTGCACTGTTTCTGGCCTACTAGACAGCTTTATAAAGAAGTTTCTGAAATCCTATTTCAACCCACAGGACGGAAGCTTTCCCCATCCAATCAGAGCTGTGCGGCTATATTCCCATTAGCTTCTTCACTGACCAGTCAGAGCAGCCCCATTCTGACCTATATGGACCTATCAACTGAGAATTTGGTCATTTGCACAAGCACTAGCCAGTAAGGGTATTTCTGAAGGTTGGGGATTTCCGTCTGTATAAGTCAGTTCCATTTGGCTCTGAGAGTGTAGTTTCCTTTTCCACCAAATATTGTGTTTCCCTATCTAAAGCTGAAACACCAAAGATGTCTTGCAGGAACAGAGCAGGCAGACCAGTGAGGATCAGAGCAGAGCTGTCTAGCTTGGGAAGGCCTCCAAGGATGCCTAGCTCAGGGCCTCCTGAGGTGCTGTATTTACAGCTGTGTTATATCATAAGTGAGCTGTTTGCACTGAATTAAGTTTTCTTCTCACCAAACCCCAAACTGGGGATTTTTCTTAATGTTGAACTGACTCCAAGACCTTCAGTTGAGAAATTGTATACTGTAAACTTTAAAATGACAACATAAAGAGCGGGCTTAATTTGTTGGAGTGTCATTCCATACACCAAAAAGCTGTGGGTTCAACTCCCAGCTGGGGCACATACCTACACTGAGGGTTTGATCCCCAGTTGGGGCATGTACAGGAGGCAACCAATCAATGTTTCTCTCTCACTTCAGTGTTTATCTCTCTCTCTCTGCCTCTGCCCTGCTTCCTCTCTCTCTAAATCAATAAACATGTCCTCAGGTGCAGATTTAAAAAATTACAAAATATAGAGATACAGTTAATATAATAAGCCAATATAGATAAGATAATTAATTAGATATAATGCAATCATATAAAGTACTCTAAATCCAAATTATTAAAGACAAAAGAGAGAAGGGAATAAAAATGGGACCAATGAAATACAAATATAAACAAGCTAGAATTATCCAAACTACACCAGTGTTCATATGAAATATAAATGGAGTGAACACCCTAATTAAAAGGATGAGATTGTCACATTTATAAAATAGAAAACCAAGTGTATGCTTCCTGCAATAAATGAGTTGATATGTAAAGACACAAACAAGTTAAAAGTAAAAAGATGATGAGATAGACATTAGAAATGTAAGACTAAGGACTGTGGTGAACTAACTTGCCCACAAAAGGTAACACAAATACTGTACAAAAAAAATTAACCATCTCAGAATTTTGTTAATTAATTGAAGACACAGAAACAACTGAAATCATCTACCAAAACAGACTACTGCATCTGGGTAAGAAAGTGAGGTCCACAGCACTTTAATTCGGGAGATCCCGGCCCTACTTCTTTCTGCAGTTTTGTGGTCTGGTTGGCATGAAAAGTTGCCTTGCGACTAACAGAGAAGAGTAACCTGCTTTGCTAGTGAAAGCACCATGAGCTAAAGCAGTTCATATTTGGTTAAAACTTGCAAGGCCTGGGAAACATCTCTGCATCCTGGGATTTGTGGTTATTTGATTTGACTCAGAGACAGCATAATGGGATTAAAACAAAACAAAACACAAACAAAATTTCACTTCTTGGGCATTAACATGATTTGCACAATATGTAAGCAATATCACAGCTTCCTGTGATCAGTTAGGGCAAACAAGTGCCTGGCTAAAAGTGTAAAATGAAATCCTGATGAACTAGACAACCATAGGCAATTTGGAAAATACCTGACATATTCCTGGGAGTATAAAAGGCTGTGTACATGCTCAAGGGGATCTGCGTGCCTAGGAAAGATCTAGGAGAGGTGAAGGCATCAGTCACTTCCTACTGGCTGCCGTTTTACTCCTGTGCAACAGAGGCTGTTTTCAAGCCTCCTCCCTTTCAAGTTTGTATTTACCCACTGAACCCATTGATCCATAAACCAATCTTGGACTGTTTCCTTCTCTTTCAGTAGGTGGTGCAGGATCGCCCATACAGCCACTGATGTGAGTTGAGAAATGGGTGTCTGTGCAACTGTGGCGAATGTCAGGGATACCTGAGCTACATGTTTATGCAGCTTACTTAGGCCCTCTAGTCCTGTCTATTCCTTATTTTTTCCCCCTTCATCCTGGTTACACTGTTTGCATCATACAATGGATTACTATTGGTTTTATATGACTTATAGCAGGACCCAGCTCATAATGGACAATTCTTGATATATAACATTTGGCATCCCATAGTCAAATATCTCTTAAAAAATAGTTTATTCAGACTTACTTCTTAGGATGGAGTGGCAAGTTCTAAACTGCTTACATGTTAGACTGGAAACCTAAAGTCTTCATGTGTTCTTTCAATGGATTTTTCTTCCTGAGGACATACTGCTTTGTCAATATGTAAAGCAGTATGCATATTAAAGCAGGATTCCTGGTTTAAAAGCTGAGTTGACTTGCCCTGGCTGGATGGCTCAGTTGGTTGGAGCATCATCCCCTACACCAAAAGGTTGCAGATTTGATCTCTAGGGGAGATAACCTAGGTTGCTGGTTATCTCTCTCACATAAATGTGTCTCTCTTGCACTCTCTCTTTTCC
>PVKM010043102.1:0-12608 GCA_004027735.1 Carollia perspicillata
GAGTTCACTGAGTTCACTCTGGAGCCACATCATGTGGCTCTTTGTACTGCTCCAAACACTAAACCCAAAATGCCTACAACTGGGATTTAAACAAACTTCCATCCAATCAGTTATTCTTTCACTTACTGAACAAATATTTATGAAGCATCTACCACTTTCCAGGCACCATTCTGAGTGCTGAGGACATAGCAGAGAGCAAGACCATCAAACCTTACAACAGGGTGCCTAGAAAGTGGAAAGGGAGATGAGCAATGCACCTGGAACAATCCCGTGGCCAACATAACGTTAGATGGTGGTATTTCCTACGAAGGAGGATGAAAGAGGGTAAGAGGAGAGTGCCTGGCACAACCCTCTGTTAGACAGTGCAGTCTGCGAAGCTCCGGTTAATAGTTAAACGGACGTGAATAAAGTGAGGACCTGCACGTGGGCCTGTGAGACTTCATGCACATTCTTTTATCTCTCTGAATTCTTCTTGTAAGAGTATATTTGAAAATTAAGTTAAAGCACATAACAACAAATACACTGGTATATAGTAAAGAATTAATAACAACTAATAATAGTAAATGTTAACATTTATTGATCAGTTAAGGCTGTAATTGGCTTTGAGATAATCTCTTTAAATACCTTACCTCATTGAATCCTTTTAACAGATTCTGTTGGCCTTAACAACAGAAAGTCAAAATTAGTTGGCTTAAGCAAGACATTTTGTTGGAGCAGCAATTTTCAACCTTTGTCCTCTCATGGCATCCATAAACTAATTACCAAAATTCTGTGGCACATCAAAAAACATTTTTTGCTGATTGGTCAAAAATAGGTATAATTTTGATTCATTCACACTGGATGACTATTGTGTTCTGTTGCCTTTTTTTTTTTTTTATTTGAGAATCTAAGGGAAAAGAAGTCAGTGCCCCTGACTAAATAGTCAGGTGTTGCATGTTCAGAGAATTCAGAAATTAAATGGGATTTTAGAGAGCAAGGCTTACAAAGTATTCGGGAGAATGTAATCCAAACCAACACAGGAACCAAGGCAGCGTAAAGCACTTGACCTGATTTTCTAGGTTGTACCACTGGAGTCCACGCACTCCAAAGATTTCTTTCCCATTTCTGTATCACCTGCTTGCATGTCACTATGCCAAGGGACAGAAGCGATTGACAAAACTTGGGCTCTGACTAAGGGAGGTCTGGACACTTTGACTGGCAGTCTCCCCAGGCTGTATAGAATGGGGTGTTACTTAGAAAACAAAGTCTTGCCCTAAACCACATGGAAGAGTCGAGGTGAAATCCCATGCTGTTGGAGTCCAGAGCCTCAGCTCGTCATCACTTGCTTCTTGCTAAGTGCTGCTACTGTTACAGTAGGGGTTAGAATATTGGATACATGGTAGGTGCTCTTCTTAATCCAGAGTAAGATGTTTTAGAAGTGTGAAGTGAGTAGATAAATGGGTGGATGGATGAGGAATGGATGGAAGAAGACTGACGGGTCCCTGTGCTTGTACCAGAGGCCTCTCAGACTCCGGCCTAGGCGAGGAGAAACGTGTGTTCAATGCATACTCTCAGACACTGCTTCTAATGTATGGTCATTGCAGGTGGCTCCAAACACCACTTACCAGTGCGTGGAGCTGAAGCTCTACCAAATCCTTCATAACATCTCCACATCAGCCAAGACACTGGACCTGAGCTTTAACCCCCTGAGGTGTATAGGCAACCATAGCTTCTCCAGCTTCCCAGAACTGCAGGTGCTGGATTTATCCAGGTAATGAATGAGTGTTCAGGCACTGCACAAGGTAAAATGTTCATCGTTCTATCATTTCATTCACTTATTCATTTATTCAATGGGTGTCTTAATTGCTATACAACTTTGGGCTAGCTACCTGCTATCTACAGTTCTCAGTTTCACAGATAAAATCTGTGAAATGAGTAGTTAAACCAGAGAGTTTCCAAGGATAATCCTATCTTTGAATTTTCCTGTAAGTCAGGAGAGAACACTGACTCCAAAGTCTTTCATTGGCAAGTATTATGGACCACTAGCTATATGTTGAACACTCTACTAGGAAACAAGAGTACATTGATATATAATTAACGCCAGCTATCAGGGAGGGCATATCCACTTGGAAGAGTTAATACGTTAAAATCTTGAGCATGGTGCTGGGCACATGATAGACATTCAACAAATATCACTGGTTTTGATTTGAGATTTCAAACCTGAGATAAGCGTGGCAACGTACAACAGTAGGTGATAAGCTATGTTCGAACCAGAGGCAACACACTGTGTTTTTCAGAAAGGGGTCTTTTTTGCACTGATTAGTAAAGACCAGTTTCATGACCTGAGTAGGATTAAAATAATGTCAGGAATATTGAAAGTGAAGTAGAGGATAGTGAATTAGGAAGTTACCAGTGACCCAAGGAGAAAGACGACAAGATCAAAGGAAAACATCTGCTGATGGCAATGAACAGTGACTACACTTTTCTTTTCTGATGCATGGACTATATCATTCATTAGGGCAGGTTCGGTTATTATCACTATTTGGGGAGGGGGGACTGAATCTTAAAATTGGTTAGGAGCCTTATTAAAAATAGTGAACTTTGTTCAGCTAGTGGACTAGATAATGAACCATATTCTCTGTTAACAGTTTGTGAAAAAAATAGAGAAGCATTTCATATACGGCTTTTTATTATAGAAAGTCCTAATAAAGACTAACAGCATAGTATGAAAATACTCTTCTAGAGTAGATATTTCTGTACAAGAATGAGCGTCTGATGTTTCACATTCCAACTTAATGATAGAGTACATCAGAGGACACTGGGCATTTTAAAGGCAGTGGTGCAGTTTATAGAGCCCTGTGGGGTTGGAAGACCTGAGCTAGGTCCTCACCAACATTTACAGCCTCGTGTCCCGAGCCATGTCACTTCACTTCCCTGAGTCTTGGTTTTCATATCTGTGGAGTAGAAATGATGAAACTTGCCCCACGGGATTAAATGTGATAATGAATGTTAGTATGCTATATATATTAAAAACCTTAATAAAGGAGACTTTGTAAGTATAAAGCATTATTATTATTATAGCATTTCACTACTTTTTAAACTTCAGCTTGCTCACTAAGAATCTTGTCAAGAACTCCACTGATGGTAATAAACCAACCCTCCCCTTTTTTAAATTAAGTAGTTTTTTATCAGACAGTGTCCCTTATAATTCATCTTTGATCCATCAGCTACCCAAGGAACTTCCCTCAGAGCCTTAAATATGTGCTCAGAGAGAGGCCAGCTTCCCCTCTGGCTAGCCAGTAAGATATTCTGAACTAGGGCAAGGACGAACGATACTGTAATAGACATTCTTCGCTTATTCCTATCGCTTTACAAATGTTCACATACAGTAACTCAGCTAGTTCTCTAAGGATGCTTTGCAATGGACCAAGAAGCCATTTTTTCTATCCTATCGATATATATTTTTTCTTTTTATAGACAAGGAAACTGAGGCTTGGAGAGTTTAAGTAATTTATCTATGTTCATGTATCTTGTTGGCTGCAAAGCAGAGATTCAAGTTCAAATCTCCTGCTTCCAAGTTCAATGCTTTCTTCATCTTAGTACTCTACTTCTCCAAAGTGGTGAGCACTCTTTGATGAGATAGAGACAGAGCAGGACTCTTCTAGTCTTGTCTGATGCACAGAGAGATATTACACATAAGATTGTGGGCTCTGAAATCACATAACTAAAACCAGCTTGAGAAACAGTCATGTTTAGTTGTCTCATTTAGAAATGTGGCAGAGGGGAAAAGGAGCTCCCAAGAGCATGCAATCTGAAAGGACAAGCAGAGACACCGGAACCTACGTTTCTTGGACCTGTCTTCCATTGTCCTTTCTATTGCACCCACTACACTCTATCCTGTTACCAAGCAATAATAAAAGCTTGAACTGAAATGCTTTTATTACCCATGAACCTCTTGAAGGGGACAGGGCAAGCAGGACCATTACAAATGTAATTTGGTTGGAATTGGAAAGGACTCATTTGCAAACTGTAACTGGCAGGCACTTGCTGTGCCAGGAAGAGTTAATCATAAGCTCCCCATTTGTTGGCCGGATAAAAGCTTTATGTCCTGGACACCTCGATAAACGTTGTTTAGAGCATGGCTTCCCTCTCATCTGGGATATATGCAAAATCCTTTTTGTGGTCTGAAAGCCTAGGACCTTATTGTAACCTCCTTTCTCCATAACCCCATCTCACACCCCTCCCCATTTTTCTCTCTGTCCTCCAGACAAGGAAGCAGTTTCTCAATGTTGCTCCCTGTATGGTGGCTGCCACCTAAGTCGAGGCTTTTGTATCTGCTGTTCTGTTTGCTTCCTTTCCTTGTTAATCCCTAGTCATCTTACAAATTTCAACTTAAGTGTTCTCAGAGAAGCCCGTTTTGATCCCCTTTGTCTGAGTCTTCTCTCTGGATGCAGCCTCTCTTAGAAGACTTTTCTTCCACAAAACTCACTGCTGTCACCTGTTACTAACATTTACCTGTGATAACTACAACCTTCCATCAACACGAAGGGTATCTGTGGCACTTAGGAATATACCTTCTTATATCTTTGAAATTGACATTCGTCAGTCATTTATTCTGCCTAACAACTAACAACTATCTGTATCATCTATACTGATCAGATGTACGATCAGTTAGTTACCTGTGGCAGGGAATGGCTAAAATTGATCCAAAGGCTATTACATACTCTATCAGCCATATTGATCTTTAACTGATTTCCTACTAATGGATGTGGTGTCTCTGCTTAACATGTGTACCTAGTGTGACAAAAACCAGATTGTCATTGTGGCTAGTATGATAATACCAAGGCTGTGAAGCTTCTTATTTGTCCGTGCTCTCTTTGGTTTGTTTGATGTCTTTGCCTACCACAATCATATGGCATGTCAAAGCTAGATGACTGGGGCTGTTTTTCCATTTGGGGCTTTCTATTCATCATAAACATATAATCTGTATCTGTTTTTCCTGTAGGTGTAAAATTGAGATGATTGCAGATAACGCATATGAAGGCCTAAACCATCTCTCCACCTTGATATTGACGGGAAACCCTATACGGAGTTTAGCCATGGGAGCCTTTTCTGGACTATCAAGTTTACAGACGCTGGTGGCTGTGGAGACAAACCTGGCATCTCTAGAGGTCCTCCCCATTGGACACCTAAAAACCTTGAAGGAGCTTAATGTGGCTCACAATCTTATCAATTCCTTCAAGTTGCCCAAGTATTTTTCTAACCTGACTAACCTGGAGCACTTGGACCTTTCCAATAACAACATCCAAAATATTTGTCATGAAGACGTCCAGGTTCTACATCAAATGCCCCCATTCAAACTCTCTCTAGATCTGTCCCTCAACCCTTTAGACTTTATTCAACCAGGTGCCTTTGAAAAAATTGAGCTCCGTGAACTGACTTTGAGAAGTAATTTTAATAGTACAGATGTAATGAAAACTTGTATTCAAGGACTGGCTGGTTTAAAAATCAATCGGTTGGTGCTGGGAGAATTTAAAAATGAAAGGATCATACCAGAGTTTGACAAATCTGCCCTGAAGGGACTGTGCAATTTGACCACTGAAGAATTCCGAATAGCATTCTTAGATGACTTCCCAGAGGATGACCTTGGCTTTTTAAATTGTTTGGCAAATGTTTCTACAATTTCTCTGGTGAATCTGCGTTTAAACAGGTTAGGAACTCCACCTAAAGACTTCAAATGGCAAAACTTAAAGTTGGTTAATTGTTATTTGAAACATTTTCCCAGACTGGAGCTTGCCTTTCTCAAAGAGTTTGTTTTCACTGACAACAAAGGTATATCCCTTTTTACTGATATTCAGCTACCAGTCCTTGAGTTTCTAGATCTCAGTAGAAATGGCTTGAGTTTCAAGGGTTGCTGTAATCAGAAGGATTTTGGGACAACCAGACTGAAACACTTAGATCTGAGCTTCAATGATGTTATTACCATGAGTTCCAACTTCGTGGGCTTAGAGCAACTAGAATATCTGGATTTCCAGCATTCCAATTTGAAACAGGCCAGTGATTTTTCGGTATTCCTATCACTCAAAAAACTCCTTTACCTAGACATTTCTTATACTTACACGCAAGTTGTGTTTCATGGAATCTTTGATGGCTTGGTCAGCCTCCAAGTCTTGAAAATGGCTGGCAATAATTTTGAGAATGACTTCCTTCCAAATATCTTCACAGACTTGACAAACTTGACCTTCCTGGACCTCTCTAATTGTAAACTAGAACAAGTGTCCCAGGAGGCATTTGGCTCACTCCCTAAGCTTCGGTTGCTAAATATGAGTCACAACAACTTCTTTTCCTTGGATATACTTCCTTATAAACATCTCCCTCTCCAGATTCTGGATTATAGTTTTAATCGTATACTGGCTGCCAAGAGTCAAGAACTACAGTATTTACCAAGTAGCCTAGTTTCCTTAAATCTTACTCAGAATGAGTTTGCTTGTGTTTGTGAACACATGCATTTCCTGCAGTGGGTCCAGGACCACAGAAATCTCTTGGTGGGAGCTGAGCAAATGATGTGTGTGAAACCTTTAGAGATGCAGGGTATGTCTGTGCTCAGTTTTAGAAATGCCACCTGTCAGATGAGCAAGGCTATTATTAGTGTGTCAGTTCTGTCTGTACTGGTGGTATCTGTGGTAGCAGTTCTGATCTATAAGTTCTATTTCCACCTGATGCTTCTGGTTGGCTGCAAAAAGTATGGCCGAGGTGAGTGCACCTATGATGCCTTTGTTATCTACTCGAGCCAGGATGAGGACTGGGTGCGGAATGAGTTGGTCAAGAACTTGGAGGAGGGGGTGCCCCACTTTCAGCTCTGCCTTCACTACAGAGACTTTATTCCTGGTGTAGCCATCGCCGCCAACATCATCCAGGAAGGTTTCCACAAAAGCCGCAAGGTTATTGTCGTCGTGTCCCAGCACTTCATCCAGAGCCGATGGTGCATCTTTGAGTATGAGATTGCCCAGACCTGGCAGTTTCTGAGCAGTCATGCTGGCATCATCTTCATTGTCCTGCAGAAGTTGGAGAAGTCCTTGCTCCGGCAGCAGGTGGAGCTGTATCGCCTGCTCAGCAGGAACACTTATCTGGAATGGGAGGACAGTGTCCTGGGGCGGCACATCTTCTGGAGACGACTCAGAAAAGCCTTGCTGGATGGTAAATCACAGAGTGCAGAAGAAACGGAGGATGCAGAAAACAGCCGACATGAAGCAACAACCTCCACCTGAGAAGCGAACACTCCTCAGGTGTTTCTTGCCTGGGTGGACCCACTACTTGTTCAGCTGCAACATGGCAGGTGTTGCACTCAGGGAAGGTGATTCCGTGGTACACAAGATACACGGGCCTGCTGATCTCATGGGGTTCACAGTGCAAAGGGAATAAAGACTGTGCTGAAATACAGAACCTCCAGGTGGATGTTTTAACCAACTCAGCTAAAGGGCTCATGATAGAGAAAGTCTACTCAACTCTTACCCCACATAATTGACTTATGACCAAGAGACTGGCCCCTGTGACATCAGAAAAGGATGTAATTCTTCTCCTGAGCCTTTGGAATGGAAAGCACCTTATATTTTACACTAAGGCCACCTTAAAACACAGCAGTAGTGGCAGTTTCAACTAAACTGGGCCTTTGCTCACTTTTCCCTTTTCTATTAAATACAATTTACATTCTACATGATGATGATTCAGATCCTCCCTCCACTTCAAGTCAGTTTCCTTACAAAGGTTACAACCTTGCACCAATTCCCTAAGGAAACCTGAGTAACACATATCCACAAACATCCTGGTCAATTTTTTAGCATGTTCTATTTATTAACTAATAGTCTATGATATACTTGGTTTTTATAAATTCAGTTCTCATTTTACATGTGTTCCCTATAAACTTTGAGCTAAATAAGGTTGTTAGAGACATGCTGGAAATATACATTATTTAAGCACTGTCTTTCAAGCAAATGTGTAAAATGCACTTTGTCACTTTGTCACTTGATGTCATTCTAAACATACTACCTACTAAGGTATGACTGTCATAAAGGTGGCATTAAAACAATTTAGGTGAAAGTAGCACTTATTGTAATGGGGGAGAGACGTCCATCTTCCTGGTCTCATAATGAGCCATCTGGGCTGGGAGAAGGGCAGGGTGGCCGCTGGAGCTTAGCACTTCTGGACGATCCCAGGAAAACATGCGCTGATGTAGCCAGGGTGGCCACATGACAAGAGCTGAAGCCGAGGTTCCTTCTGCATCAAATGAGTATTGTTTGACGAGACAGTGAATCCCTCAGGGGACTGTGAGATAATTCAAGGTGGGGAGCACACACTGTTCTTCCTGCTGGGTGTCACTCTGTGACCGCGTTTATGAAAGAGTAGATATTCTCATTGAGTAAATATGTTCCTGGGATTAAGGTGGGTCATGGTAAGGTGAGTTCTCAGAAAAGCACACTCACTCAACTTTCTCAGAATGGTGCATCAAGGAAAGCAATGAGGACATTTGGAAAATACAATTGTCAAAACTGGAAATAGGGCCACATGCAGACATGTGTTTGTGACTGAGTGTTTCAGAGTGTATATTTTGGTCTCAGCATGGCTGGAGTTGCTGAACACGCCTGGGTGTGTATCTAGGTCTTAATGTGCTAGTGAAAGTCGATGCATGTATTCATGCACATGCCTCTATGTGTTCTTGGCTGTGTCTGTGTGTACAAAGAGGATGTGTGTCTGTGTGATCATGTCTGCATGGACAAGAATGCTTATATTGCGAGGGGGACATGCATATTGATGTGGAATTCTATAGCTGTTTGAGTTCTGTACTCGTGTGTGTGTGTGTGTGTGCGTGTGTGTGTGTGTGTGATTGCTTAAACACAGGTGCCAGCGTTAGATTCTGAGTCACTTGAAGGCCTGTCTTTGTGTACATCCAGGCCATACTTGAAGTGTGCTCAGGCTCATATCTGAGTATATGTCTGCATATGTGTTTTAGTTTAAGCAAAGATACAAGACTCTAAGGAGGAAAATCAAAATATGACTGGGGTGGTTCTGGTGTACAGACCTCTTTCCCATAAGCCCCTTCTCCCAGATGGGAATTCTGAAAACTCAGAGTGAAGTTAGATGAGACAGGAAAGAAATGATACGACAGAAGCAGAAGGGGAAGAAAGAAGAAAGGTAGGCTAGGGGCAGGCTTTTGGATTCATTTAAATTCTCTGCATTAAAGGGACATGAAGAGTAGAATAGAGAAATTAATGTAATTAGAAAGCCTTAAATGTGCATAATACCCTACAAAGTAGAACGTATCCACACAGTTGTAACCACATTTGAATCTCTTGTTATCCAGGTGAAATAGCAGACTAAGAAGTAGTTTCCCCATTTTACTGATTTGAAACCTGATGTTCAAGGGAGTAAATTGTCATTAGGCCACAGAATAAACGAGTGGCCGGGCCTGCACATGGGCCTCTGGGTTTCTCGGGGCAGCGCAATTTCCACTACACCTTGCTGCTTCACGCTTAACGCTGGCAAATGAGAAGTGAAACCCTGGCTGTTCTCTTTGTGGTTGACACTTGTCAAGTGTTTTTTGCTGAAACCATGAGTCATTAGGCAAATGCATATGCATACATATATATTCTATATATTGTATGATTTATTTATAACACATTTCTTCCCATGAAGGACTTGAAGGAGATTCAACCATAGTATACATGAACAGTAAGTTTAATTAATAATAACTCAAAAATATGGGTGAAGAACAGACAGAGGAACGAAAGACACCAAGAGTAAGTCTTAGCATACTGTTTCCCATCCAAACTCCAGAGAGAGAGTTTTAAACAGTGTGGCTTTTGGAGAAAGCCAAAATTCACACTTACTATTTCCCGCACGTGCCTTGGGCTTCCCTTCTCTGAAAATCTACTTAACTTAATATACAAAGAGGGTAGACTATTACTCTGTAAAGCTGTTGTAAGTATTTAAAACAATATATGTATAATATAAGGCACATGATTTGTATGGGTGAGTGATCCTCAGGGACTTTACAAAGATGACATAAGGAAAAATACTAAGTGGTCTTTCCAATAACAGCATTTTAGCAATTGCTGTTTTCCCAAGCTGTGTGACCACAGGAGGCCTGTGACTGTAATCAGACAGTTTCTTTCTGACTTGGCCTACACCCCTGGGGTTGTCAGAACCCCAGCCTCCTTTGGGATTATATAGCTTTTCTAGAAATAACCAACAGGATTCTAGAGGGTCTTACAGGAACTCACAAGAACCCTCATAAGAATGGTAGAGCTCTGTGAGGACAGAGAGCATGTCTGTTCATCCTTTGCTTTCCTAGCCCTAAGCTCGATAGCCTGTGGTCAGCACCTGTTTATTTGAAGAATTGATGAGTTAATGAAGAACCATCTCTAGAGGGAATGCTGTCCCCTGTGCTTCCCAGACAAGGACCCCAACTTCCACACCACTGTAGTTTTTGGGCTCTTGACTTCCTCTGCTTTTTCTCAGTCTACCATTTTCTCAGTTATCTACCATTTTCTCAGTCACTTCTTCCATGTGGTTCCTTAATTCCAAATATTTCAAAAGTTACTTTGCAGAAGTGGAGAAGAGGACTTGCCTTATAATAGTTATCTTTAATGGCTATTTTTAGGTCCTCTTCTCCTGCTTTATGTAGGCCATCTAATTTAAATTCTCACACCATGCCTATGAGATGGGCACCAGTAATAGCAGTATTGTTATCCACTAGGAAACTGGGGTTTGGAACTGTAAGTAATTTATTCAAAATCACACAGGTAGTAAATTTCAGAGTTTGCATTTAAACCCAGGATCTGATGTTAAAGGCCAACTAACTATGTCAGAAGGTTTCTCTAATGCCTTCCCCCTATTTCACACACATATTGGAATGTTACTGCTCCTTAGTTTTATTTTCTCATCATTATAGCCAGGACTCAACACTAGAACCAGGTATGATGGTTAAACTGAAGGATGGGTGTCAGGCTGAACGATGAGCTGCAAGAGGCATCAGGTACTTGAAACCAACTGTTTTCTCCAACAATGATGGACTAAGCCTCTTCTACTTCAACTTTCTTTTCTGATGGAGTAAATTTTTTTCCCATGAGGCTCCAGTGCCAACAGGTCCATCCAGATAGTCCCAGCTCTTTTCTGCATGTATACCCACGACCCACTGCTTTAATCTGTGACTAATTAATTTTTTAAAATTAGATCAATGTAATCCCTATTAGAATACCAATGACATATTTCACAGATTTACAACAAACATTTAAAAAATTTATATGGAACCATAAACAACCTTGAATAAAAATTTTGAGAAAGAAGAACACAGTAGGAGGTATCACAATACCTCATATCAAACTATATTACAAGGCCACAGTAATCAAAACAGTCTGGTGCTGGCATAAGAGCAGATGCATAGATCAATGGAACAGAATAGAGAGCCCAGAAATAAACCCAAGTCTCTATGGTCAATTTATATTTGACAAAGGAGCAGGAGCATAAAATGGAGTAAAAATAGCTTTTTTTACAAATGGTGTTGGGAGATCTGGACAGCTCCATGTAAAAAAATGAAACTCAATCACCAACTTACACCATGTACAAATATAAACTCAAGATGGACAAAAGACTCAAATATAAGTCATGACATCATAAAAGTCCTAGAGGAGAACACAAGCAGAAAAATCTCAGATAATGCACGCAGCAATATTTTCACCCATATGTCCCTTAGAACAAGGGACATAAAGGAAAGGATAAACAAATGGGACCTTATTAGAAAAGTTTTTTGCATGGCTAAAGAAAACAGTAGTAAAATGAAAAGGGAACCAACCGTATGGGAAAATATATTTGCCAATGATACCTTGGACAAAGGTTTGATCTCCAAAATACATAAAGAACTCACAGGACTCCACTCCAGGTAGACAAACAACCCAATTAAAAAATGGGCAAAGGACCTGAACAGACACTTCTCCAAGGAGGACATACAGAGGGCCCAGAGACATATGAAAGAACGATCAGTATCACTAGCCATCAAAGAGATGCAAATTAAAAAACCACAATGAGACACCACTTCACACTGGTCAGAATGGCCATCATAGATAAATCAACAAATAACAAGTGCTGGTAAAGTTGTGGAGAAAAGGGAACCCTAGTGCACTGTTGGTGGGAATGTAGACCAGTGCAGCCACTGTGGAAAACAGTATGGAATTTCCTCAGAAAACTAAAAATAGAACTACTTTTTGACCCAGCAATTCCACTGCTGTAATTATACTCCAAGAATCCTGAAACACCAATTCAAAAGAACCTATGCACCCCAATGTTGATAAGGGCACAATTTATAATTCAGCTGAATTTATAATTCAGCCAAGTGCTGAAGTGCTGAAAGCAACCTAAGTGCTCATCAGTAAATGAGTGAATCAAAAAACTATGGTACATTTACATAATGGAATACTATGCAGCAGAAAGAAAGAAGGAGTTCCTACCCTTCATGACAGCATGGATGGATCTGGAGAGCATTATGCTAAGCGAAATAAGCCAGGTGGTAAAAAATACCATATGATCTCACCTTTAAGTGGAATCTAATCAACAGAACAAACAAGCAAGCAAAATAT